>JADFUC010000938.1:0-54409 GCA_019722365.1 Lithospermum erythrorhizon | reverse complement strand
TCCACGATAGCGCGGCGATGTTGCGGGCGCCAGACATGGCGATAATGAAGCACTAAGCTGATACTGGCAAAGAAACAAGGGCGTTACTTAATACATACCTTTCATTTATTTCAGATCAAGGATAAAAGAATGCAGTATCAAGTTCAGTATAGCCAGAAGCCGGAACAATGCATCGATTCTTTATGCTTCGCCGCGACCGTATCAATTATTTGGTCGTCGTTAACGTAACATAACTTAAGACTACCTTAGTATTACTGGTTTCATGATTTACATAAATGACGCGATCTACCACACTGCGGTTGCACTGGTCAATTATTGTTATTGTTATTATTCTAGTTTGCAGTGCCTGTCATATAATGACGTTGAATTATAGCTATGTATGAAGCTCAGTCCGTTATTTGTTACCGGTAGTCGGTAATCAATCTAATAGCTCATCGATTTCATTGATAATGTAAAATATACTGATGAATCCTAATTACTAATTAGTCAATCGAATTACCCGGTTGCTCTCAGTTGAAGCTTGTTAAGCAACTCGTTAGTTACTATTAACAACTTGTTAGCTGCTGATTTACTTGACCCGGCTTAATAGCCATTGTTTGCTGTCAAGCTGCCTGGGCAAGCTGTGCTTACAGCCATGAGAAAGAAAAAAAATCTGCTTCCTTCCTTCCTCCTTCAGGTCGAAATATCAAAGAGCACTGAAATTCTTTCCTCTCGATTTTTTCATTCACCGTTCACGCCGAAGAAACAGCAACGTAGATTGGGTCCTTCGCGCGACCAGCACTGTACCAACTACGAATTAAAGGAGGTTTCATACTGACTTCCTCTAACTTCACCGCACTGCGTTTCCAGACACCTATAATACTAGGATCCGTGACGAGGAATTTGGTGTTCATCACAAATGAAATTCAGTACCAGACAGCTTGTCGGTTGCCGACTGCCGATAAATGGTTAACCGTTGCTCGCTAACTAACTTACTACCAAATCCAGTAAAGAATTTCAACAGCAGCTGACGAGCTCGCTATCAATCGGTTCAAAAGACCGACTGTTTTGTTCAATTTGTATTTCATATCAACGTAAACTTCGATCAAAGATCTGCCGATTTTGATCAACTCCGACATTCCATTTCCAGCCATTTCCATACACGAATACGATCAACGTTATCAGATACGATTTCTGCTCGATAATAGTCGCAGCAATATAATCGATTACGATTATTATATTTGTTGCGATTTATCTGGGAATTGCATAAATCTCGATATTGTCGCTGGAAGTCTCCATTTTGGTAATTTACAATACTATTTATCGAACACCTTTACTGAGTAACTTCATTTAACTAAAATTGCAACGATCACATCAGCCGCAACGCATACCAGGTAAATCGTGTCAGCTCGATGTCCAACAGCCCACCTCCTCACCGCCCCTAGCTCTCTCGAGTCAAAATGTTTCCTGAAGCGGCGAGGAATCCTCCTGCCGTCCACTCTGTGTACTTCCCTCACTCTGTGTCCCACGCCTCGAAGTTGCGTCAGCGACCCTGACATGTCTCGTAACGACTACTCTCGAAGTTTGTCGCCAGTTGAGTCTCTTCACGGCCTCATTTAACACCAAAGATTTCTGGCCGGCGAGTGTCCTTCCGTTAAAGCCGATTCTTTCAGCCTCACGCAAGACGCCTTCCCTTTTCCACGCGATGTTATTATATCAGATTTTCCAAAGTTTCATCAATATTTTGCCTGGCCAGATCTGGCCTTATATACCGCTGACTGAGCCCACAGCGGTACAAACGAACACACGCAGCTGACGACCAACTATCCCACACCACTGACAACCTCAAATCTTCCACCACTCCCAGAATAAAGATCGGCTCACATGGGATCGGTTCCTGCCTGAAGACACGTGTCACGACTCCACGCAACTCAGCAGGTCCATTAAGTGAAAGTTATTCCACAAGCCCGTTAGCCGACAAGTCATCACTTTCCGCAGTAGTTGCAGGCCGAAGCCGTAACATTTACGGCACTAAATGTCATGTATCTGAACACGCATATTGAATGACGTCAGAATAAATGATATCTTATATCATGATTTCGACAAGCTTCCTCAGTGGCACAAGCTTCCAATACGACCTTAATCGATTTGCTGCGTCACTCCATAAATGTAACGGCCGCATCGATTTCACCTGCAGAACGGGTTCAGCGACACCACCGTGGCTCACCCACGCAGACATCGGTGATTACTGCACAACGGCAACATAAGCTCCGCCCACAGGTCCACCACCACAAAATTCACCCTCGGGGCATGCGGAGGTTTTACGGGCGATCAAGTGCAGCAGCGCAGCTGTCAGTCCTCACCGTCAATAATACCTACCGGAAATGGCAGTGTCGGTTGCCAGTCACACGGAGCAACGTTTAAGCAATGAGACAACGGCAGACAACCGCCGAAGAAAGCAGACGAAGCGAGGTCTGCCACACGAAGCACAGTCCCCAGGTAAACAAGTAACTAACTTTCGTAATAAAACAGCATCTTAGTGAACACCGCAGTTAGCTGATGTCGCCGACAAAGTTAGTTCGAGGACGCTTGTTGGGGACTGAAGACGCCGTTAGTCGGGACCAAATGCCTCAGCATGGGACGCAGCCAGTTGTTCATCCTGTCAAGCAAAGCAAAGTCAAGCTCATCCATTTAAAAGCAACCGCCAGGCGTGAGCCATCGCCGGGCCGCCAGCTTGTAGCCGTCGCGCTAACGCCAAGCGCCGTCAAGCAAACCGCGACGCGCACGACCGAACAGTCTGTTCAAAGCATTTTATCCGCCTGGCTCAGCCAGTCGCCACGAGTCGGGACGCGAAGCATCAGCCCGCCCATGTATCACTTCTAACGCACCCGCAGATCAATCGGGTCAGGTTATAATGTCGAACGCTGACGCCCCTCCGATGGCCTACCGCTTCCACGCTTTTAATCCGCTGCGATCAAATGGTGTGCCGTTGAAATATATATGGATGATATGCCGTTGGAAGAGGGCCGTGGCTACGTTACTTGGGTCAATTCCAAAGAAAACATGTTAGTCCGTAAAGTCGAGGCTGAACCCCGAACGTTAGTTTCAAGTCATGCCTGAAATTTACGATGATCAGCGTGAACAGCGCCCAACCAGCACCGTTGAACAACGCCTGAGTAGCTGTAACGCCAGCTGCTTAAAATAGTCGGGCGAGTTCTTACCATTTTTGTTGAACCTAAGACGCATCAGCGGGACGAGACAGCAGTGGCTGTGCGTACTGGGATCTTCCCTCATTGTTCTAACCCCGAGAATTATCGGCAGTTTCAGCCGGGCGATTTTCGACGCGCTAAAGAATGTTGAGCAAGTGAGCAGCGCCTGCAAAACTATATGTTAGTTACAAACTGTGAGACGGTAGTTAAAGAGCATACGAGGCGCCGGGCCTGCCCAGTTATTTCATTTCAATGATCGCCATTCAGCCCTGTCATGGTTGACTGCGAAACAGTGAATTCTGCCGTAATCCTGTTATGCAAATAAAGACTGCCGCACGCACGCCGCCGATTAGACGATACGTCATCAGCACCAGTCGACAGCCATGATCACACGGCTGTGAGCTGGCTTATTCGGTGTTGTTCGATCGCAAGCAAACCACGAGTGACGCCTTCGTTTGGCTTGTCAATGGTCCAGATATTTATGGTCGACAATGCCGTCAGTGATGTAAGAATTGGTCGTTACAAATCCGCGATAGATCAGCTTCGATGTCAAAATGAAGACTCGATTTAGCCATTGCTAAGGAGTTTGGGTTTGGGGACGGTAGCGGATCAGCTAATATCTGGTTGCTGGCTACTGTAAGTGTATATGGAAATAACTCGCTGGTTAAAGTTAAAACACAGGCGGGGAATCTCAAGGCCAACAGATATCGTGGTGAAGTCCAATACTGAATATTCAAATAAAGAAGTTGTCCTACGATACATTTAAAGAAAAGACATATCGAAGTTAAATACGTATTCAGAGATATAGGTAATACTGGGACGGTCGCCTGGATCGTCAAATAGCATTATACTGTAGCAGCAGAACAGTGAGATGGCCTGGCATGCCGGGTTATAGTCAAGACGATTTGCCAGTCAGTTATCACTGCTAGCTCACGCCGTGAGCCAGCATTGAGCTTGAATGCGCTGACGCTGTCACACGCCACCATCTCTGTCCACCACCTGGCTGTGTCCCACTTTCAAGCATGCTGTAGCTGACTGCTGAGTTTGCCTCTAGCGAAGGAGCTGAAGTTCGTCAGCCAGCTGATTCTCAGCAGTCGCGCCGAGGCAAGAGTCCTCAAGCAAGACAGTTGCTGAGTGTCACCAATTCTTTACGAAAACATGCCGGCTCGGGGATCCAAGAATATTGCAACTTCACGTACTGGCCCATACCAGGCTACTGACGGGTGAATCATCGACAATGTATTCCTTCACAACGAAGAATCGCACGAGCATTTAATCATACATTGCAAACCAATATTAAACATATTGTCGATCGCTCATGCTTGCCTTCAAACTTATCGCACCCATCAAAGTCGTAACACGCTGGTTCAAGCTATCTTGCACTACTACGACGACGATATTGACACGTTATCGAAATTCATCTCGCCGGTATCATAAGAGTTTATTACCGTAATTCAAAGTCGTTAGCCAGCATCGAAGATAATCTGGAAGTTACCACTATTACTGACGCAATCGGTTTACCGTGAAATGACGGTAACCCGATTTTCAGCAGTTAATGGAACAGAATCGCATAAATGAAGTGCTTGACAACAGCTGGTACCCTGCTGGCCTCCAGCAGCACAGATGCTCTTCGCATATGGCCTGGCGGCGAAGCCGCATTTACTTTTCTTGTTGTTTAAGATGTCACGGTTTCACAGACAGTTCTATAATGGGACAAATGCATTCCTCTTGTCGACAGCGCAACTCTTTCATTGCGTTCAATCCTCACAGTGGCCCTCATTAACGGAAATGTCAAGTCTGCCGAGCAAAGTACTGTCGCACGCCGCCGCCAAGTCGGCTGTTACGCATCATCCACGGCGCAGCATCGAGCTTCCCTCGCGATTGAATCGAGTTTCATCAGCGAACACGCGATCTCGAATACTTTAGTAACTTTGAACAGTAACTATAGCTGAACGATCGCTGTCGATCTTCACTGCATTCCATCGCCGATAGTAGCATATTGACAGCTGGTAACATATGAAAAGTTAGCCGCCACCTGTCAATAGATCTGATGCCGACGAAAGAACTCAAAGCGAACTGAATAAAGACTGTTGTCGACAGCCACCCAGCTTTGTCGTAATGCCGTTAAAGAACGCCGCATTTATCAGCATTTACGCTTTTAACATCACTGGAAATAAGGCCGAACCTGTTCGATGTAACCCAAGAGTCACCGAACCATTTCATAGCTGCCAAGACTACGCCGCATATTCCAGTCAGTCAATATCGTCGACGGTGTCGCCTGCAGGCAAGATTCAATGAGCGACGCCGACATAATCACTACCTTTCGCTTACATGTCTCTCATCTGGCTCCAAGAATTTCACGCAGCTTGAATTCACGTAAGCGGGATTTTAAGACGATCTGAGTCAGATTTCTCCACCAAGCCGTTTTCACGAAGCTTAACGAAGACCGAACGCAGCCTCACGTGGCTACCATTCACTGAATGTTGTTAAAGCCCTTCTGTTTCACCGACGGTTGAAAACCACATTTAACGCTGCGATACACCATAAAGTCAGCCCATTACATTGTCGCCGAAATATATAATATAAGCCACGATCTCGACGAAACAAAAAGCAAATCCAAGAGGCACACACCAAGCCTGAAACAGAGCAGCCTGTGCCTGGATAGCTTGGCTGCCACTAACACGCTGACAATGATCAAGATCACGCAGTCAGCAGACTGTCACCGCCACGATCACTGCATCATACCGAAACGACCATGGAAGATGGGCGAGCACCGTGTCCCATGATACCTGTTTGTATTCTGTGCCGACACTTATCTGCCGATAGTACCATTCTGTTACATGAAGTCGATTACACAACGTCGCTTCTTAAATGCTATATCTATAGATGCTGATACTGGTGGATTTATCTGCCCTTCGATATACAGCCAAGTCGGGGTCAATGACAGGACGCTAAAACCATTACCATACCGGCAGTCAGCGGCTGCCACTTATCATATTGTCAGCCTACTATTGGTGATCGCTGTGAGCAGTTATCACTAAAGAAATGGGATGCTTCGAATCAATTGTAATCGATCTCTTTATTATACGCGACATCAAGGTGTTCATTTCAGTCGTGTCGTTAAATTAAGCTGTATCTTTACCACTGCACTGTATGTTGGTTCTCATGATACTTCAGTGATATGGTCATCGTTAGATCTTACCATTAATCGCACAATAGTAATCACACACCATTGTTATTGTTGTTACCTCTATTATTATGTCTCGAAAGTCACACATATATACGATTATTGAATTATATTTTCATGTATGAATTAACTATATTTGTTAACAGTTTATCAGAATCAATCTTAGTCATAATTGGGATTTTTACATCGATAACGAAAATATGGGCCGATTATTTGGGCCCCGACTACCACTCAGTCGGGACCAATTACCCGAGCATAGCCAGCCAAGCAACTGCTAGTTACTATCAATCTCAGTTAGTGTTTGATTTACTTAACGGTTTACCATAACGGGGTCAGCTCATTGCCAGGCTCGACCTATAAGCCTGTTACTTAAGCTTTCATGAAATAAAAAATCTCCTTCTCCTCTGTGGTCGAAGACTGTGAATTGAAAATTCCTTCTCTCGATTTTTTCATCCATCCATTTCAGCTGAAACAGCGAATGCAGATTGGCTCGGCCACGTATCACAGCACTGAAGTGCTCAACGACGCGAGCCTAAAGTGGTGCCACAGATTGGGAGATTTCTTCGTTAGCACTTATAAGAACTTGTATTCATAACAGCAATTATGTGTTTTGCATTTATAGTCGAGTTTCAGCGAATTTCAAATATTTAACGAGCATATCAGCCACTGTTTATAACGACGTCATCGAGTTAGCGCTGCATAAAGTCATCGTTAAGGATTTGGGAGCGGGCGATTCGGCGTTATCGACGCAGTTAAACCGCGGTCGCCGGTTTGTTTCGTTAAATACCAACGGGCAGATATTTGCGCGGTCGATACCGGGATAATGTCAGCCCAGGATGGGCGCGGGGATTTCAGTGATGACGCCGCTGGTGTACCAGTATCGATGGGACAGCCAAAGGTTCTTCGAGATATCCTCGCCAGCTGACAGATCAACTGTGCCCCTCGCCAGTCTGAGCAATCAGCTGTCGAAGTGAGTGTACGTTGAAATCAGGTCACCAAGCATAGTTTGTCACAGGCGGTAACTTTCAGTACAGACGGTGATCCAATACCGAAAGAAATCAAGCATAAGACGCAAAGAAGATAGGGCCCATTTTTCAGTCACCAGTCGGTGAGGCGTATTGATCTTTATCGCTGGCTGACGCCGCCGAAGCCATACTGTATGCTAGCAGTAAATATACGGTGCCTTGGTCATCAAGAATACTCAGCAGATATTGAAGGCTCACGGAGTTTTATGTAAACAGCGCGATGCTAAACAAAATGACGGGACGCCTCGTCTGTCCACTTCACCGGCGGTTCCACCTTCAAGCATACCGCGGGATACCGCCTAAAAGCCCAGCTGAGCTCGCCATCGTAGCCAGCTGATATTTTCAAAGAATATGCGATCCTCGCCAGCAAGTCGGCAGTCGCCCTGCTCTTACGAAAAACACCACGGGAACTACATCGGGTGTTCCATAACGGTCCTCATCTCCGGTCATAAGTACCGGGCGATCAAGTGCCCGGAATGTTTCTGCCTCCCATCTTCGGCCGACATGATTACGAACCTCAATATTTAAGCGACATCAAAAAGCAACACAGCCTGCCGAGAAGGGAGCAGTCGATCGAAGAGTTCGTGTCACACCACCTGGGTCCATGTCTTAGCCCATTTAGCCCAGTCTACGAATGTCACCAGCAGTCATTACCATAATCGGGCTCGGTTAGTCACAGCAGACCACTGCAGATGAACGGGTAGACGAGGCCTCTGAGCAAACCCCAGCCCAACGGCAGATCTCATATCAGCGTTAAAATCCCACCTGTTTTACTGAGCTAATGTTGCCATGTTTGCTGCTCAGCCAGCAGCGCAATTGCTATTGGACCGAGCATTACGGTGAGCCCAATATAAAGTAAGTTTCCTGGCACGCCACCATGACATTACAGCTTCTCTAAGAAGTGGAGTCACTCTTAGTGTTAAACATTAAACGGGTGGTTTTATTGTAGATCTGAAGGAAAACGCCATGTCGCACGCTAAATTATGCTGCGCATTTCAGCACGAAGACGAAAACGGTCCTGAAACATTTCCGCTGGTCGTCAGCCTGGTCACGCAGTACCGAAGACAGAAACAAGCTTCATCACAGAATGGCTGCCGTTAACGCCAGTAAAGCAGCTGAACAGTAATCGTCAATACGCGTGGACATACGCATAAATCGCGAACAAATCTATTTGCAGCCGGGTCGCACGCAGCAGTTGTTACATCACAACCAAAGTCGCATATAAATCCAGTCGGCAAGCTGTACCGACAGAAGAGAACACAAAAAGCAACATCGTGCAGCAAAGCCACAGTTACCAGTTGGCATCGCTAGTCGGTGGCCTAAGCCTTTCTTCTTTTCACCTAGAGAATGAGAATGCAGAGCTCGAGTCAGTTCCGTCATATCCTTCGATCTAACTCTTCAGACTGCCGAGAGTGTGTTGTTCAGCACGCCCTTTCGAGACGCCGTCAAGAGGCCTGCTATCGTTCTATTTAACTGCTCGAACCCAAAACAGACGGGGTTCCACCTCTGCCGCTTTATTAAATGACATCCCCACACACGCCGGCTCAGCCGAAGTTCAGTCCTATCGTCAGGCTCAGCAGTTTACGACGGTTATAAATAAACGGGTTCTAACCCGACCAGCAGGGCCCGGAACATTGCTGTTACTCCTGTCGATAACACTCCAAGCAGTTAGCAGTTAGTCATCAATCTGTTGATTCCCAAGACATAAGGGAAGATTATATTATCGGGACGTATTATATTCTTCAAGAAGTAGTGATGAAGTCGCTGCAAGAAGATACCAGCAGTCGACCATCGGCGGGTCTAGATTGCTTAAATTACCGTGGTCGTCGGTAACATGATTTCGGTCGATCACTGTACAATAAACTTGGGGTCTGAAGAATGACCAAGTTTTATTAAACTTACGACGATTGGCCTGTAGTCGATTTTAACACCCATTCTCTGCCTAAAGAATTGTTTAAGATTTCAGTGCCCGATTAGCTCGAGAACAGACAGGTTACCTGGAACACCGGCCTCTGGGCTCACCAAATCCTCTGTCAGCGACCACCAAAAGCATCTAAACAAGAGCTGTAAGACATGTTGGCACACTCAGCACTACCACCATCAAAAAGCCTACTTACGACGCGTCACGCCTAATATACAGAATCAAGATATTCGCCAGATTTAAACTGGAATAAAATGATGCTCAACGACACGGCCAAGACAGGACAACTCAGTTCTGCAACAGCCTGCTCACATCATACCAGCAATGCAATTAGTTGCTCAATACAATGAACAATCTGGCGTTTAACAGAAAGATCGAATACTATCAATCGCTCAATCCAACGGATCGTAAAAGAGTCGACTTCGATCAGCATGAAACAAGAATGCTGCCGTTCTATGTTACGTGACTGGCGTTGCGTGCATATTAGCACACCAGCACCGACAGCGCCAGATAATTCTTCTTCTGATCGTACTTTTTGTCCATTTATCCTTCAACATTAGCCGCCACCTGCTTAGTTTTTCCCCGTTTAAATTATTATTTTTGACAAATAATGTTGAATTAAAAATCACATACAGCAGCAATACTGTCAATTAAACAAATCAAAATTACGAGACAAGCATCTGTATCCTGGGGTCCACGACAGTTAATTCAGCCTTATCATTACACGACTTAGCCGGCCAAGAACAATCGCACTTAAAAGACAGCGCCGATCAGTAACCATTCTGTTGGGTCCAGGGCAGAACATCGAAGTCAAATCAATACTTCACTGACATTAAAATATTTTTCTCGGAACTATATTGACCAAGTTATCGACTGACGGGAAGATGTCGTTAGTTCCGCCACTGGAAATATGCCATCATACTCTATGATAACTAAATCAGTATCGTATCACCGTTAGCACCGGCCGGCCGTGACGAAGACCGCCCAGAGGTTTTTTACTTACCTTTACTTCGCCAATATATATTTCACGCTTCCGCATTAAATTTTGTTCACCTCTTTATAATCCTATTTGACGCCAGGCCTTTGTCTACATGTTTTCTATCGACAATATTGGCATTATTACCTTCATGTTACTGTTTCTATCGTTGCCGCCGCAGCATTTACTGTAGTCTGCCTAAAGCACTTGTATCCTTATTTATTTTCGCAGCCCCGAATGCCGCTGGTGGGATGCAGAGCCACATCAAAGAATTTGTATCATCAGTGAATTTCGTACTGGCTCATCGATGCGAACGTCTGGCTGTGTCCCCAAATCTGCTCCCGTTGCTCATAAACCATGGCTCCCCAGCCCAACTTCACGTCAACAGCAAAACAAAAAATACCCACGAAGTAAAAGCATAAACCATACTCGTTCCATCACGCATATCCGGTTACTCTCGGTCTAAACACGCCGAACATACGCGATACCAAAACTTCAAATTAAATATTGCTGGGTCTGTTCAAGATACTGCCTGGCTAGCCTGTCCTTTTTTCCTGGAACAGTGAAAACTACAGATGACTATCAATAAGAAAAATGTTGCTCGGCTAATCCTCATTACTTATTCTATTAAAACTAATTGTTGAGTTTTGAGTATTTTGTGTTGAAAAAATCTCCAAATCTCAACCGAAGAGAGATAAAGATACAGATTTAGAGTGCATACAAACAAAGTGAGTTATATCATCAGCAACAAAAAACAGGAACTGTATTGCCTCTACTGTACCAAAAGCCGATACTGGCTTGACTGCAACTATTGAATTAACACAAACAGCAGCCTGTGAAAGGATGTCAAAGAAACGCTTGCTATTAAGTCATCAAGAGTCAGAGGAGCATGCAGCACTGAGCCACCAAATGAAGGTCCAATCCTGGCTCAACTATTCACAGCCAGAATATTCACTCTGCATGATGGGTCTCTTGACATTGAGTGAAGCCACGCCTGTCAATTAAAGAGCTGCATGCCGACTTGGTGCTCCAGAAAACGGTGGGTAGTGCCGATTCGTCGATACGGATACCGAAGAGTTTTCTCAGATTGAATCATACTGTTCACATTTGTTCACATTTACCGAGCATGTTAACCAGACAAAATGTCAACCTTCTCACACAGCTCACCTCAAGATGATCAACTTTGACATTTCAAATTGAAAAATTGCAATTGGCATATGAGTAACAGTGAGCTATTTCCACCACATGCAGTAGTAGGGATGGCTGTGAAAACTATATTCACATGATGTAATGGTGAAATAGTTGTGGGTCAAGACAGGACATGAGCGATTGAATCATAGTGAGTGAAGATTACATGGATCTAGGTTTTAAATTCCTGGTTTAAGAGAATCTCGGCAGTGTTGAAGACCTTCAGCAGGATGTTCGATATCTGAAAATACTATTATTGGGCCTTTCTCTACTCTTGATTGATCAGATCATTCTCGAATCATTAGACCATTCATTTTAGCCAACGGTGAGGATGCAGAAGCGTAACGCAACGCAGTTCGAGAAGAATAGTCCTGCCTGCGCCGCGATTCAAGAAAGCATGTTGGATAATGAAAGATCACACAACTGTCAGTTAACAGCTCACCCATCCGGTGAAGCACAATTTTGCATGGCAGTTCAGGTTACGAAGTTAAGAAATAATTTAAAGCCCGGCCTGGCACCTGAATAGAGATGTCATCCACAACACAGCACATATTCCACGGTGTGCTTGTAGTGGTCAGATTTATTTATCGGGGAGGTTGCTATTACCACGAATCTTGCCTCCAACGATGGAACCCTTGTCTCCTCCACTTGCCAGCCATGAGAAACAGGCTTCGGGGAGATTCTTAGTAGCCAATGATCGCAGTCTCCAACCAGCCGATTAAAGCATAACAACATCTCGACTGCACAATACACGGCAGTTCAAGGGAGATCGCCGGACCAATCCATAGCAGCACTGCCGCAACAGATTGTCTGGCACATGAGATCCCCAGTGCTCAACAGATCTGCCAGGAAACACACAATAAAACACCCTCCCGCCTGTAGCTTGTTCCACGAGATAACTCGATTAACAAAATGAAACAAGAAATAGAGGCGTTCCCGGTTACGTTCTCAAACATTGTCTCCTCTGAGTCGTTCAGCTGGCGTCATATGCAGTCATTTGCTTCCGTCATCGGAATAGAAATAGTTCATCGCCGGAACATGAAGAGCAAATGATTACATTTTCATCGCCAACAAATTATATCTTCGGCTCACTTTCTGGTAGGTTAGCTAGTTGAAGAATAAATGAAACATGCCGTGGCCGAAATTCTTATCGACTGATTATAACAACTCCAAAAACCCGCTTGTTTCAACCGAGCTTTATTGCCCCTAAACTCATAACGAGACAATGTCACTTTCTCAGAAGACACACTCTGCCGTCATTACCAGATGTCATTGCTGTCGAGACAAGATCTAATCGACATTCTCACCGCTGGTGACTGTTAACACACGCACTGACATCGATCAACACCAAAAGATCTGTCAGCGACATTTTGCCCACGTTCATTTGCTCGTGCCGCTTAATTTCATTTCGATCTAACGATCACTGGCATTCGAAACACGCTGCGATCACGCTGGCAACATTTGAAATGAGCCCGCGATTTAACATTAGTCATCTTAAAATAGTTCTCATTAGCATTTCTATCACACCGCAACCGCCCATCTGCCTGGGGCGATGAGTCTCTACTATAATAGCCGATTGCTTGCTATTTTACAGTTTTATTACTTAACGGTTTTTACAATCTAACGTAGTTTTCTTTACAGCCTCCCAATGTCTTCTTACTAAAATATTTTTCATCTAAACAACATTTGCTAACGGAGAGATGATGGGCGGTGGATACTGGCTCATCACAACCACTAATATCAATTACGCATTTCAATACTCATCGAGCCTGAACCAGAATCTGGGAACACGTTATTCTCGCTCAACCGACACAGCGAAATTTGTGACCGATTATTAACTGTATCATTGTCTCTGTACCGAATCATGTGGGTCCAATACTTCCAAATAGCTTAAATATTAAAATATAGAAAATTGATTTAATAGAATCATTTATAAAAATCGTGTCAAAAACATATAATAATATATTATAAACGAATTTAGTGTCACAAAAAATTGTTATGTGTCAAAATTGTAAACCTATTAGCTAATCACAGCCAATTCACCATTCAAGGCAAAAATCCAACATACTAACCACCACATCGGGCAGTCTCTTCTAACCATTAATTCAGCAAATTTAATTGGACCGCAGATGCTGTCATTAACGGTTAATATGTACTGTTCCGAAATACGCACGTCAGTTCATACCAGCAGAACGATCACGTTACTAGAATAACATTAACACGCTCTTCACAAATTCAATGCATCAATACCATCAAATTTAGACACACGAGTACATAGTATCCGCATTGAAATGGGTATCACGCCTCACATTCAACACAAATAACCTGCTAGTTAGTCAATGGGTGCATTAAAATGAAGAAAGTCGAATACGCCGGATTTTGATTATACGACGGAGGTTAAGGAAATTGTATGAGTTTTTACCACAGAAACACTGTGTTCACATTAATCTTGTCATATAGTGAACATCAATTATTTCTTTCAGCTTGCTGATTTTAGCCATTAACATTAATAATGCACTGAGATTTTAATAACACGTTGAAAAATTCTAAATAGTTCGTGTCAAAGAACAAATCGAAATAAAGTTAAAACAGCGGTTGTTGAAACCGTCGCGGATTATCTTCGTTATGGTTAAATCACGTAATGATCCTCATTTTTAGTTCCTATTTTAGCTTTAGTTCATCATTAATGTCGTACCATGTCCATGTCAAATTCAGTTGTGCCATCAGGATCCATGGTCGTAGATTAATTTAGTAATCAAGAATGGCATATACTTGCCGATATAGTTTCGACGACACCAGCCGCAACGGACGCCCATGTTGCAGTGAGCATCACGACAGTCAAGAACAGAATGTGGCTCCACGAAGCCTCGCACTGCCTATAAATACCCATCGCCAAGCACCTCTCTTACCTCCACTTACTGCTACATTTCATATATTCTTCGCACACTCACCTTCCAGTTCCACTGTTTGAAATAAGCGCACTGCTGCCTTTCTCGCACCGACGATCGAAGCCTCGGTCCCCATTGCTGCCACGCTGCCGATTTCCGCAGATTCTGAAGAACATACCGAGCATCGGTCAGAGTCGCCTATTGCAGTCCGCAGCTAACATATCGATACCGTATCCCGTATTTTCTACAGATTGTAATTGTTGTCGCAAGTGATCGGCAGTCGAAACATGAATAATACCACGCCCATTCATACCACAACATACCGCTTGAACACGTTCTCTACCGGGGCCGACGCGGCGTCGGCATAGTCGCGCAAGAAGCCGAGCCAGCCCGCTACACCAGTCATAATGACGGCTGGCCCGCTGTTGCTGGTTCCTCATAACCCGATACCACAGCGCTTCTCTGTCACGCCCGCGGCACTACGTCGCCGCTGAGTCGATTCAAAGCCACTGGAAACAGTTACCGATACAAAGAAATGATTTAAAGCACTCATTTGGTTCCAAGCACTGTGCAGCACCGCAAAACAAAACAACACAGGCCAACACGGCTCAAAGGTTTCATTTTACCGCTTACCCACTAATCTGCTGGGCTTACAGTTATTTACAGTTCTAGCCAAAATGAATAACACTAATGACTGAAGAGCAGCGCGCAGCGCCAGTTAGATCGCCGTTGGGCCGATCGCAGCTGCTTCGTCTGATGTATCTCCTCACAAATATACGCGTGCCCGGTCCGCCATAAACCAGATTTAGTCCCTCGGTTAGGCCGCAGCCAAACATTCTAATTATTGCCCGAAAGAACGTTGGCTACATGGTATTTTATTTGCATTAGTTATTACGAAATTGTACCGGGCGGGAGTCTCTTTCGCGATGAATTGCAGATGCACCGGTGAGTCAAGATAAAGAAAGTAACCAGTGATCTCCAGGCCAACGACGCTGTTTGATTAACCAGGGCGTATTCCCAGCAAATTATGAATCGCCGCTTCGTAGAATTCGAGCCACAAGAGTAATTCACCATTTCAAAATTACAGGTCAGGCAAAATCTGTTTTCCTTGCTGCTGTATCAGCCGCATCGCGTGTAGCGGACAAGAGCTCGCTACTGCTGGCCCACGACATTTATTACCACGAGCCAGATGGGCCCAGAAATCGATGAGCATGCCACCTTCATGTCGAAGCTGATCCAGCCCCATATCAAGACAAAGACACATCTACAATATTCCATTCGCTTCGCAGCCTCCCTCTTACAGCAGTAGCTGCCATCGTTCGACACCCAGTTCCACTGCCCGGCTGGCACAACTGCTGGTGACCACAGTTGTTGCCGACGCTGTCAGCAGGCTGTGCTAGGAAAATATTTCAATTTGGTTAAACAAGACGCAACGACAATGCTTTCAGGTCTATCATCAAACATTTACAAATAAATTGCAAGTAATAACAATGAAATCTTCACAAATGGTTAAGATGTAGCATCTACTATAGTCACCAGTGGTTGGTTGACGCAACACATTTGAAAGTCAACATAGCTAACCAACAGCTCAGCAAACACGACATGTTCCTCATTAGCATGCCTACAGATGTTCACCTGGGGACATCGGGCTCACTGGTCTACCGAAATAATCGGGTTAAATAATCACCAAACTGGGTCCCATTGCTTGAATGACGAAATTATCAACGCACAGAGTCCTCAACACGCCGTCATTTGTTGGCCAAGACTGCCATCAGACCCGCCATCTGAGCAGTTTCACAATCCTCAAATTGGTTGATATTTGTCGCCACGATGGGCGGTATTCATATTATTTGATTACTTAACATGTAATATTGCTCCATCATACATCATGAAAATAAAACAAATAATACATTTAGAGACCCACACACACAAATGATCATTAGCCGGAAATTTCAATACGGCTGATTCAGTTTTTCAGCACGACAGGGTTATTTATTACTTACCTGCTGCCACAAAATAAATTGTGCGACAAATAGTGCCGAGCAATGGGCCACCGCTAGAGCCGCATTTTCAAAATAAGAACCAAAGTCATACGATATCTCATTACAATATGTTCGAAACACAGAACTATGACAACGGGTATCGATTAAACGACTCATAAAGTCATAAAACATTTTGGTCGCAGCACCGGTGAGTTACATGTCATCAATATGGCTAACATTTATCATAAACATTTAAATCAATATATAATGTGTCGTATTAAAATACCATGGTAATGGTGATAATACTGGCGATTGACAATCATAGATTTTCCATTTTTGCCATTATGGTTAAATCAAAATATAATATAAATAGTTGTTTTGGTCAAGGAGAAGCTATTCAAATTTGAATTCATATTATCCATGAAAGTATATATAATTAAAATACATTATCAACATATAGTTTTGTGTCCAATAGTTATTACAATAACTATTTTCATATATACAATGTGTCAATTGTTGTTGTCAACATTTCAAATAGCTTAACTGGGAATTAATATGATTATAGTCCTCGTCAGTCATTGTTTATAAAAAGAATGTCATCTAACGGATATCGGTCTGAACTTATTATCATCGTACCGATAATTACAATTATCATAATAATGTATCGATAATAATAGCTAACCCCGAGTTCAATGGTTTAAAATGATTGTACCACCGAGACGCGACGATGATCGCCACAGCCGGGTCGGAATAATCAAGCCTCGCCTGAATCGGTGTTCTAACGCAGCCGATACAATGCCTGATCGGCCTTCCACAGTGCGAGCCTCTCCATTTTCCAAATGGTCGATCTGGCTCACTGTTCGAGAAAACAAATTCAAATTCCTCGAGTTCTATCTGAAGATTTTATCACTAATTATATTAAATATTCCATAAATCAAAACATACTGGGACACTGTTCATCTGTGTTGGGAGATTTCTCTCTGACGCAAGGTACCGGATCACAACATTTAAATGCTCAGCCCAATAAACGTTAGATTTCAACTAAAAATGTTTAAAAACCTCACTCCATGAAACATAGTCTAAATCATTAAATTAACAATACGAGCAACTTGAACAACAGAAAACACATATTTAACATGGATCGCTCTTCATACCATACCATTGCCAAGATATTGTATGAAAAACGAGCATAAAATGTTTATATAAAAAATTATATAGCACGCAATCAAATATATGTCAATCTTAACGCAGCCGACGCATCGTCGGAATATAACCGTTACAAAATAAGAATCAGTCGCACCAGTTATTCATCAAATGCACAATCTTGGCTCAGTTATCGTCATCAATATGTTTTGATTACCGTTAACGGGCGATTTAACTTCAACCTCATAATCTCCGGCCACCTCAGCTTCCAGCAGTTCATCAGCAGTTAACTTGTCGATCAAAAGCACGAAGACCCATAAAACGAAGCTCAGGTCCAGCCACGGTGGAGGGAAGCTGAGAAGAAGACGAATTAAAACTCGTGCCTTCACTCACTCCTCTCTCATATTTCTGTTGGGCCAGATTGACTGCCGAGCAACAAGCAACTGGCAGTCGCTAACTGTTCTGTCATCCAGAATCTCAACAAGCCACAGCCTTCGTTAAATCGTCAATCGGTTCGCCAGTTTAATTATCGCCAGTTCACCAGAGCTCATCATCAATGTAGGCCTATCGACAATCATTTGCTTAATTTCATACATTGAATGAGCGACTTCAACGTCATCAGAGCTGGCCAGCTCTTTTCGCCAGAGCAGACAATGCATATCAATAATCATTATGATTATTATGCAGAGCGCACGTGAGCCTGGCTAGTTCTAAGAGTACCCCCGATATGAAGCTCTTTCATTTTAAGAATTTATAATTGGCTTGCTTATCGAACATTCATTGGTAAGAACGATCGTTGAGCACACGTCAGCAATCTTATCACTACCACCGGCTTCACTTTGGCCCTACTTAGTACTGAAATGTTGTGTGCCGAAAGGAAGCTAGTGAATTGCACCACTCACCTTCCTCGGCTATGGCTTCCCATTGAACCACACCTTCAGCCCATCACCAAATCCTGGCATTCCTCGGCTGACCCTACCATACTTGTATATGCAATCGTCGCCATTCACCAGCTACTGCCAGGTCGAAGTCCCCGCTCGAGATCTCCTCCGTGCTAGCCGTCTCTTTGCTCACGAAAGAATTCCACGCCTCCCCACGCCGATGTCGCACATACCTCTGTATACCGATCATATTGGTCACTACACAGATTTATATAAATCCACATTCACCATCTATTCCATGTTGTAGGGGCGGTGAGTTAAACGAACATTACGTAAAAGACGAGTTGACGGACCAACCACCCACACCACCAGATCATCCCTCAAATCTTCCAATTCAATCAGAGATCGAGACACTTCTCTGGAGTCACGATGTAAAAAACAGATCACCAGACCCAGCCTGCGATCTCACCAGCAAAGGGTTGCGGCCCACCAGTTTTTCGTTACGATGAGTAAGTATACTGTCAGTTCCCTAGAGCTGGATTACAGAGCCACACGCATGAAATCTCACGGGATAGCCAATAACGCTTATTATTTGTTTTGCTTTTAATTGAACTTTTTTCACAGATAATGTCAGTGATAATGTCAGTAGCCGATTCAAATTATTTATTTCTTTCGTGAATTTTTATTTATAATTCATGCTTAATTACTTTCATTTGGCTCACATACCGACCGCATGTCGCCATCGCTGGAGGCAGTGCGATTACTTTGCCTCACTAACACTGCTTTGTTTGTTCACGTAGCACACACGCCAGTTTCAGCGCCACCGTTATCCGCATCAACACAAACTATCACAGACATTGTTCGGCAGCATCGTCAGAGTTGCACACATATTTTATTCCTCCCTTGTTGCGAATTGATAGTCAACCCCATAATTACTAAATACCGACGAGCCCAATATTACAGTTCGCTATTATTAATTAAGATTCGTTACTTTTGTTTTTTAGTGATTTAATTTAGTTTTACGCTTAATTTAGTAGTTTTTGGCTTAAATATTAATCGTTATTTTGTTTGCTGCGATACCGTCCGCCAGAATGAACACAGTTCTGCCGCCGAGCAGCCCAACAGCCGCCGGCCGTAGTCTCCGTCGAGCCGCAACGACGGGTTAGCTTAGCTTCAGTTAGCAGACAGTCAACCCCTGACAGCGCTTTATAAGTCAGTCATCTAAGCATTTTCTGGCCGAAAGCCGATGGCTCATTCACCCCTGTTTAATCTACCGCCGCCAGTGGTCGCACACAGTCTATCATCTCTTAATGGCATACTCGACCGTCGCTAATGCCCAATCTCCCACGAAGTCGACCATCGCTCTTCTAGCGCGCCTAATACTAAGTTTCATCACGTTGTGCCCATTTACGCTTTTTCGATTAATGCTGACACCTTCGGATAAATTTCATTATTTACGACATCGAGACGCCTGCATTCTGCTTATGACGGGCCTTATCTTCATCACGGCGTCTTCATTACCATACCGGTCTTCAGCTCGCAGGCGCTGTTTCCGAAGAGTCGCTGCTTTTCCGCTTCATACTCATCACGTCAGACGAGGACATCTTCCTTCACCGGCTCGAATTTAAAGAGCCCCCGACGTTCTTATAACCTGGCACTTCATGCTCATTGTTTCCGCAGTCCTATCTCATCCTCTTGTTAACTTACCTCTTTCTCTGCCAACTTTCTTCACGGCCAGCGCATACTGTAAAGAACATACAGTGCTCCCAGAGTGAAAGGAAGCTGCCGCCTTCCCCGCCTCAAGCTCCGTCCTCCAGCCTTCAACAGCAAGCCATTGGACAATGGCCCGTGCTGGAGACCCGCTGATGTTCACATGCCAGCGAGGTATTGTCATCATTACACGTCCCCAGCCACAAGCAAATCGCCAATCGCCATTGGTCATGCTCTAATAAAGAATCTGCTCAGCCAACTATGCCAATCAGCAGTTTCACTTCGACAGCTGTGTCGCCGGAATTACAGGCTTCCTGATGTCCTGAGACCCTGATCGCCAGAGTGATTTACCGAGCGATAGTCGTTTACCGGCGATTATCCACTACCGTAACGGACCGTATCATCACCAACGGTACCTCATCGGGCTGACGATCACTTGCCGAAGATGCCAATATATTTTCATTTTCCTCATGTTTCAATTTTCTTTATAGTCTTTATTTGACGTCCTGCTTGCTATCTCGCGTGGCTCATCCGACTACAGTTCGCCGCCATGCCAAGTGATCTCATTTTGTTATTAGATTCCCCATTTCGCTGAGCGTAATGCTGCAGCTGTCATCAAAGGACATCAATTTGCACTACTCATCGACGCATCGCGCACCATTGTAGACCTGTTCCATTCGCATTTTTCCATGTTGGGCTAACATCCTATAATCTGATTCAATTAATATCACAATGCATAGCTGAGAGTTGAAGATAAATTAATAATTAACCATGCTTTCTCATATCATGCAAAATGTTGTTATAAAACTAACAGTGGTTTCACCACGTTTTTCACATCATGGACTGACAGAATGATTGTTCACGCGCTAACATACAGTATACTGTACCAAATTAAATTGTTGTTCAAATTGGTATGTTGCTCCAGTTAAAACATTGTTGATTAATTTTTCTGTGCAACTATTGATGACTATCAGTTGTACCTAACTTCCTTACTTCATTCGAATTAAACTAGTTGTTTGAGTATTTTGCGTTTAGTGTCCCAAATCCCCAACCGAAGAGAGATAAAGATAATAGATTAAGAGTACAAAACAAATATATAACATAACAGCACTTAGGCTATACCAAAAAAATGTTGATTCACTGCTTCTCCCTGCAACGATTGAATACAGACGGTTAAAGTGTTCAGGATGTCAAACATGCATTGCTTCAGTCAGGAGTGAGCATGCAAACAACCAGACGTAGTAATCAGTCATAACTAACTCACCAAATTCCTCACAGCCAGAATACAGCCCTCCACCCCCAGATGATAAATCTCTCTGACATTTCACCAGCTGAGTCGCCACGCCTATCACTGGCACTGAAAACGTGCAGTGGGCAGCCAGAACTGTCGATCTAATATTACCAGATTGAATACACTGTTCATTTATATACTGTTCATTAGAGATGCAAGCAACCAGACACCAAATATTAACTAACCACACGGGAGTCAGAATATTACCTTCACCCCCTAAATGTCTCGACATTTTTCAAATTGAAAACAGTGTTGTACTGGCATATTTCCTAAAGATAGTGTAACAGCGCCTAGAACAGCAGAAATAGGATTTGCCAGAAATCATAGTTCACATGCAACTGGCGAAGCAATAGTTAAATAATAACAAGACAGACATGGTGCATGACGAGATTTTGATTTCAGGCTTTACGAGATGATCATCCGGCCTGTCTGGCCTGCCAACGGGTGGTGACGCAAAGCGAAAACCAAAGCGGTACAGCGAATCAGCAGTCTCGAAATTGCTCAGCCCATAATGAAGATCACAATAACCAGTCAATGAGCCACCACTGGCAGGTAAGAAGCCACATCATCTGTCAGTGAAACTGTTACTTCATCGCTGCTAAGAAATGAATTTGAAGACGCCCGGCACCTGAATAGATGTCATTCATTGCCCACAAGCACTGTAATATTACTATTTGCAGTTGTGGCATTCAGGAATAGATGATAACAGCCACTCTGGAGTTCCACTCCCCAGTCAAGGAGCCAGGTTCGGGAGGGGAGATTCTCTTCTGTAATGATCACGATCCCAACGAGCTGATAAAGGTTGTCTCTTTTTCGGTTCACATTCGTAGTCAAATGTGGTAGTAGATGCCTGACCGGCAAAGACTGTTGTTAGTCTGGTACATATGAGATCGCAATCTTCAGTATGCCAGGAGACACACAAATATGAACACCTCCAGAAGCTTGTTCCAGATGAGGATAATCCTGATAATAATCAAAATTATAGAAAATTAGATTTGAATTAAGAACAAAGACAGGGGAAATTACTTTTGAACATTACTTCTTCCTTATCGTAGATCTGAATTGTTCGTGAAATCAATACTGTTTCATCATCGGAATTTCATATTCGTTTTTCATCGGAACAGCGAAATAGGGGATCGATTAATATCTTCCATCGCCAAATCAAATTTTCTCGGTTACTTCTGTATTGATGTCACGATATATAATAGCCTGTCGCCTGGCTCAGCTCGACCGATTCAACTGCCTCCATGACCACTCCACCGATTGTTAGTTCTAAACTCAATAGATGACACAAATGTACCAGACTTCGTCAACATTTGTACATGATATAAATATTTATTAAAGACATCCAATCTGACCATCAGGACTTCAGATCACTTCAGCCTTCAACTCCCACACATGTTGACTCTGACATTGATTTATCAATACTGACATTTGTCCAACAGAGGATTCATTCCCATTATTTCTCCATTTCAACAGTTTGAGACTTACCTCTCAAACCTTAAGACAAATTCATTTTTTATATAACACTAGAATGAAACTATTTCAATTAACACATTGAATGCGCTTCTTGAACATTTAATATTGGCAACCGATGAGCATCTTACCTTGAGCTTGAATGTATGACCATCAGTGTGGTACATGCTTCCATAATAAAGAAAAAACCTAAAATATGGAACCAGCACGAATACAGAATATCTAAACTAAGAGAAATAAAGAACATATACTTTTACATGGTTCTTCTAGGAAACTGCCTTCCTTGATCCGCTAGCGCGCTGTCACAAAGAGAATCGTTAACTGAATCCTCATCCTGCCGACTGAAGAACATGTACGCGATCACAAACACTGACGATCACATATATTTTGGGGGCAAATACAGTGGAGTCCAATTATGGGTTCTGCCTAATTCTAACCTATGGAAGCCTTATCCATTCTGAAATAAGAATCGCCATACTCATCCAAAACTATATATATCAAATTATATACCATTCTTTTGCTTCTCGATTTAGATATTCTGTATTCGCGCTGGTTCATATTTTGGGTTTTTTTCTTTATTAAGTTAATGTACTCACAATCGGGTAGATTCATACATTCCAAGCTCCTGGGTAAGATCCTCTTCGGTTACTCCAATATTAAATGTTCACAGTTTATCTAATGTGTTAATTGAAATAGTTTGTTCTAAATGCTAGCGTTATATAAAAAGTGAATTTGTCTTAAAATTTCAGGAGAAAATAAATTCCAAAACAATTTGAAATGAGAAATAAGTAGAATAGATCCTCTTTTCTCATTTGGACTGTATCGTGAAATAAACAAAGCTGATCTCTATCAGATCGACTTTTGTACGGCTCTTTATCGATACGTAACACAAATAATATTTCACAAAGTTGTCAACACGTGTATTTGTGTCGCCTACTGGGTTTATACACTAAAATAGCTATCGAAATTTTAATTGTGCTGCTTTGCATTTAGCAACAGCTTAATCATTGGGGCTTCATTTAATTTTAATTATATATCGTAACCTCCTAACCCTACCCAAAGAAGAGTAAGAGAATTGATCAAGATATAAATGTTAATCGATCCCCTTTCTTCATATATTCCGGTGATGAAACGAAATATGAAATTTCTTCCTATTCCGATGATGAAACGAAATGTGGTTTCACATATGACGAAGAAGACTACCTGAATTCCAGGTCGATCATACTCTCTGTGAGGAAAGAGGTAAAGAGGGAAAAAGGAACAAATGCCTAAGGAGATCATATACTTTACCGGGTAACTTCTATCTTCCTTCCTATCTCTAATTTCTTAATTTCTATTCAAATCCTAATTCTTAATTTTGATTATTTTATTAACTTCAGGATTATCCTCTATCTGGGAACAAGCTACCAAGATAGAGGAGGGTGTTTCATATTTTGGTAATGTGTCAGAAACAATAATGTAGCTCCTGTATTGGCATACACTGAGGATGGATTGCGATCCTCATATGTACCAGACAAACCTATTGCAACGGTCTTTGCTATCGATTCGTCCACTGCCTCTACCCATTTGATCATGAATGTGTGGATTGGTGCAATCGAGGGAATATTGTATACTTTATCAACTCGTTGGGATCGTGATCATTGCATTAATACTAGAAGAAATCTCTAATTTCTCAAATTGAGACCACAACCATGAACTCAGGAGATAGGGTCTCGTGTTGGAGGTAAAGGAATTCGTGTCGCCCAGGCCCGATGGCCTCCCACCTATTTACCATCTTTGGTTCTACAACCACCGGGGCCACCATTTTAGTGCTTGTGTTGTGGATGACATACTATCAAAAGCAAATAAAATTGCTTTTATATTCTAGCCTCAATTATATTAAGGAAGATGATGCCAAGTTTGTCTCTTACCACTGTGATCGATTTGAAACTATTGCTTGACTGGTTATTGTGATCTTCTATTATCCAACATGCTTCTTGAATCACTTCACAGGTTTCAAGTTCTGCTTGGTTCTATTCTTCTCAGACTTTACGTTTCGAGACTTTACCGCTCGCTTGCATCCTCACCCTGCTGAGTTGGCTAAGGTGGATGAATCTGTGAGAATTCGGGATGATCCTGATCAATCCAATGGGTATTTTCAAGATATCAGACATCCTCAACAAGAGGTCCTACAACCTGCTCGAGGACATGCCCAAACCAGGGTTACTAAAAACCTGCGTCAAACAGTAATTCTACTTCCTTATCTATGATTCAATCATACTTTTATGTCCTGTCTTTGATTTATTATTTTAACTATTTCATTCCCGAGTTTGCACATCATATTAAATATAGTTTCTTAGCCATCCCTATTTCTGCGCCTTGATTCTAGGAAATAGCTCACTGTTTACACCTATCTTAGGAAATATGCCAATTTTAACTTACTGTTTTTTTTCAATTTGAAAATGTCAAAAGTTGATCATCTTTAGGTGGAGGGAGTATTCTGGGCTGGTAGTTAACGCTAGTTTGATAGAATATTGAGTTAGTTGTATTTGATTTTTGCCTAGTTGCTTGCATGCTTTCCTCTGATAAATGAACAATTATATAAATGTGAACAATTATGATTCAATCTGAAGCTGAACTCTTCGGTATCCATTCGTCCGACGGAGTTCTCTATCAACTTACTACCCACACGTTTTCTAAGACACCAAATTCGACGCCATGCTAATTGATAGACGTGGCAACTCTTCGCTCACTGTTTAATTTGAAAATGTCAAAAGTTTATCATCTTTAGGGGGTGGAGGGAGTAATATTCTGGCTGGTAGTTAACGTTGAAGGTTTGATAGAATATTGAGTTAGTTGTATTTGATTTTGTCTAGTTGCTTGCATGCTTTCCTCTGATACTTGATGACTTGAAGCTTAATAAGAAACTTGTTTGCTGACATCCTTTTCTGAACACTTTGTTTATTGATATTCGTATTTTTCAATCGCTGTAGGAGAACGGTAATCAAGCAAGTATCAGCTTCTGAATTTTTTAGTAGAATAGCCTAAGTTATGTTTCTTTTGTTTGATTATATAATTGTTTTGTATGCACTCAATCTATTATCTTATCTCTTCAGTTGAGATTTGGGATTTTTCTCACACAAAAATACTCAAACTCAACAACTAGTTTTAATTGAATGTAAGTAAGGAAGTTAGTTTTATTTTCTTATTGATAGTCATCTGTAGTTTTTAGTTGTTGCACGGAGAAAAAGGTTAATCAAGCAAGTGACAGCATTTGGCTAGACAATTTATACCAATTTAGTTGTAATGTTTAATTTGAATTTTTAGTATACTCAGATATTCTAGCTTATGTTTGTACTCCAAGAATCAGAGTATTTCTATTCGCATACAATGGCGTGAAAGACGATTTCAAATTATATTGGGCTTTTATCTTTACTTCATAGATTTTGCATGATGAAGTGATTTGGAAATTAGTATTAGTTTTATCTTTACTTCATAGTCAGTTGTTTTCTACTTGTTCTCGATCACAGTTTGGATAGGTTACGGTTTATGAATTAGCACTTAGCAAAGAGAAACGCGATCGACTAAGCCACGCGTAGTAATCTCATTAACATTAGCATCAATGGTGAAATCTGCAAATTCCTTTGATGATACAGTAACCTTTGACGGTGAAACTGCCGCATCCCACCTCCAAGAGGCGGTAGGGAGGATTCGGGACACGAATAACGGGGATAAACCTTTAAGGTAGGATCCTTAGCCATGTCAGTCGAGATCATCCCCCTCAACCCAAAGGTCCAGAAATGCCAACGCGAGGCGTAAATACCAAATGTACGTCAAATAAATAAAGAAGAAATCAAGACAAGTACGAGGAAATAGGAAATGGAAAATATATATTAATAAACTCCGGGGGCGAAACGTATTACAAAAAATTCTGCGGGCACAAGATTGCCCATCCACCCAAGTAGGTACCGCTGGGTGACGATCTCGTCCGTTGGGTAAAATGGTACTCTGATCATTAAATCCTCCAAGTCGTGCTTTGATATGCCTCGGCTTCCAAGTGAGTCTTCCTACAAAACAAGGACCATTGCCTCACCAAAAACACTCACGACTGCTACTAACGGATCAAAGGAGTATAGCTTCCGAAAAGAAAGAGTATTTTAAGATCAAAGTCAACTTACTCGATTCAGCCTCGCATACCTCTTTATGTTGCTTGAACAACATTTCGCTTCCAGCCTCGATGGCCTTCTTTGGCACCGATTAATGACTACGCTCATTAAGGTCAGGTAACGATGGCCTTAATTACCTCCCCACCGAATCGCCCGTTATCAAGCCTAACGGTCCTCTTCTTCTTACCAAACTCACTAATAAGCCCCTCTTGGCGTGAGCCTTAGCATCTCATTGAGGCCACCGGGCTGACTTACTCAAGCTTCTAGAGTAGGACAAAGTAAGCTTTCACCTCCTAGGCCTGGCCCCTTGGGGGGGAGGAAATGATCTTCTGAAAGGTAATGCTTATAAGCATGGAAGAAGCAAGAGTTGTGTAGAAAAGTGGCAAAGTGGATTCTTTAGAGGATGAAGCTTAAAGTTTGCGTAGTGGAAAGGAGACAATCAGAATTCCCCGAGCTATGTAACACGTGGTCTTTTCAAATTCGAAACCGCTTTATAAATGTAGACGCTAAAGGCCTAAAAAGTCGATGCAATGGTTTATGAATATGAAACGGAAAACGGCGTTTTCGGAAAACGCCTCTCGAAACCCGCAGTGGTGCTTAAGGCGCTGTTGCATGAAACAATGAAGACATCACCTATATGCTCAGCATCCTACCCATCGAAAATAGGGCGTCTGGGCATATGATAATCCCTATAAATAAATGGGTTAATTCAGAGGCTTAGCCCAACCCGATTGCCTATCAAGCAAGCGATTACTAATACGCACCACATAACGACTCTAAACAAGAAGGCTCAAATGTTACTAATTTTACAGGCTCGGAGTAGTCCAACTCGGGTAGATGCTAATCGCTAGAGCATTAACGTGTTTGATTCGGTGCCATTGGGCGGTAATTAAGGCTATTATTACACGAATTCCCTTTAACGGTTTCCGAATACTCATTAAACCGTAATTGAACGAATTAATACCAAACCGGTAGTAAACTGCTCAAAGAACTATGCCGTAAACCTTAATGCTAAATCAATTAAGTTCACTCGACACCCAAATACTCTTTCTCTTAAACTAAACTCTTCGATCCGCTAGCGTACTGATCGCCGGAAAGTGTTTACGGCAACCTGGCCCTGTTTTCAAGCAGAAGATACACTTGGACCAAGGTGTATCAGCACGATTTGAGGGATTTGTGATCCCACCACTACCAAACCGGACTGTATCATTAGTATCCTTAATGAAAATAACACCACAATATGAGCTAACTAAAATACTAAATTAAACTAATAAAGAACTAAATTAAATCACTAAAAATAAAAGTAACAAATACTAATTAATAATACACAAGTTAGCGAGGACACATGAGTTCATTAGATCGTCGTATTTAATTAATTATGGGGTTATTTATCAATTCATAACAAGAGAATTCTAAAATATTAATATTCTATCCCGACTAATACTAACTCGCTCGACAAGAAAACTACCTATATCTCTACGAGGCTTTAAAATATTGATTCCTGGATGTAAGAATAATTGCCTTATAACTGCACGTGTCATTTACGTATACCTATATCTCTCGATAAATAAAACACGCAGTTTCTAATTAAATTTTTCCTAAGTAATCACCCTACCTCTAGCAATTAACCACTTATGCGAACAATTCACTAATGACTAGTTAATAAAACATAATTAAGCATAATAATTAGAATTATAAATAAACGATAAAATTCTACGTAAAATAAATAATTCAATCCAACTACAACACTGAACTTACAACACTATCCCCACTTTCACACAAATTAGTCTTAATTAAAAACAAAATAAATAATAAACGTTATCGAAAATATCCTAAAATAACTGAGTACTGAAGTTTCGTGCGTGTGGCTCTGCGTAATCGAACTCCCTCTAGGGTTGTGCGTGAGAACTGAGAAGTATACTTATAGGGATCATGGCAAAGAAACTCTTCAAAATGGAGGGGCCCCACGCAACCCTTTGCTAGTGGAGTCACATGACCATGTCTTTGGAGCTTAAGGTCTGATGATCTATTGATTTTTACATAAATGACTCAAAAGTTGGCCCAATCTCTTTTAATCTCTTCAGGCTCGATTAGTTGGAAGATTTGAGTTGTCCCAATTTAATTATGGGATAGTTGGTCCATCAACTCATCTTTTTACATGTATTTCGTTTCTTCTCGCCTACAACCACAATTAGATGAAAGTAAGTGTAATTTATATAAAATGAATCTAATATAGCGTAAAAATATAATCAATTAAACCTGGAAAATGCTATATAATATACACTTATCACATGGAAATGATGTCAAGATTGCTCATGCAGAGCCCCAAGAAATAAAATCGCCTTAACCTCGGTATATGAGCGCGATCCGCCCCTCAAAGTGTGAATGAAAGCCACGGGGTCAGAGAGACTCACTCTCTTCTTGGCGGCAAGGATTTCAGAGGTCGGACGAGACTACATATCCCGCATTACAAGTGGTACGAGTAGGTCCACGGGGCACTCGCCTGGCCTTCTGCCCAAGACTGCGGTTTTGAACATCACCCACTTTTACTAAGATCTGAGCAGATCAGCCTGTTCCACAGACCCATGTGGTAGGTAGGACTCCCCTCACCTGCAGCCACAAGCGAGATTCCTCCTTCACCTCAAATACATTTTGACAAACCCAGGGGCATATAATAGGACACAGTATTTAACCACGAAATCGTAGTATTTTGATTTCTATAATTATGTCCGTCACAAGCGACAATTATCAGAATAATTCATTTACTAGTTTTAGTTAAACGATTACTCAAACTAAGTGTTCAAATAGTAATTGTAAATTACTAATGAAACTCGCTGAGTAATATCGCGGGTTGCCGCATCATAGATCTCATGCATAACCGATATAATAATCATAATGGTTAATTATATTATTATACTCTGGGCCATCATTATCTCGAGCCTGTATGTCAGCTAATACATACAATGACGTTGAAGTCATATTCCATGTACGGAATTAAACCGTGATTGTCAATCGAGAGTTTTACATTGATAATGTAAAATACAAATTGGACAAACCGAATAAATTAACTTGCTAGTTCAATTGGATTTCGCTTAATCTAGAAGTCACTAGTAACTCATAAGTTACTTACCAAGCTTGGTAATAAAGTTAAGTAATTCACAATTTGTGTTACTATTTATCAAACGAGTCAAGCTATTCGGGCGAAACAAGAAGGGACTATATAAGGAAAGAGATGAAATGAAAAACCTAAGTTTTCATTTCATCTTCTTCCTCAAAGAAAACCGCCTCCCTCATTCGGGCTTCTAGCATTTCGCTGGGGTCGCTTTGACTCATTTTGCTGTCCAAATTGCTCGTGAGATTTCTAGTAATCCAATCAGCGATTCAAACTCGCGGACTAACCGGAAAGATTTCACTCGAGCCAAGTGATCTAAATTGGGAGGATTCGTGAGGCTGAAAGTTCATCATATCCATTGCGTATTGTAGCACTGTATTCATAATGATAATAAGCAAGGTAAAAGTGTGGTGCCTTTTGTAATTCGTTATTATACATTTATTCATCTTGGTTGCATTTGTTCTATTTTGGCGAACAAGCGTAATTTTTCCAACAAGGGCATCACGAAAGCAATTTTAAGTTGTATATATTTTGGATTACATTATATATATAATTTTTATATAAACACATTTTATATCGTTTTTCATATTATATATCCTTTGACTACGAATATATGTTATGAAAAATTGATCCAAGGAATAAATATGTGTTTTATACAATTGTTCAAGTTTATCATATTGTTAATTTGAATGATTTGGAATTTCTAGATTTGTGTTTCATGAATCGAAAAGGGTTTTCTAAAACATTTTGGATTGTTCCAAACGCTTTATTGATTCGAGGCATTTTAAAATGTTTGAACAATTCCACCAATTTTCTTCTCAGATTCCGTAGGGAAGAGAACTATCTCCAAAAAAATTCAGAATTTTTTGGATAGTTTAAGTGTCCCAAGATAATGTTTTGATTTATGGAATATTTATATAATTAATTCAATAAAATTAAAGGAATGTCTAGATTAAATTTAATTTTTGGATTTGTTTATAGATTCAAATCAAGTTTTTTCCTCAAACAATCGAATCAATCGGAAAAACTAAAATTTTGGAAAACGGAGGCTCGACCTCGCGGAGGCTATTCAAGGCCCGGTGGCTAAATCGCTGCCTGCACATTGACGGGCCAGCCAGGTCCGGTGTGTCGACGGGACGGCCCGCGGCCGCCCGTCGCTCTTCCTCGGATTCGCTGTTACAAAACCCTAACTGCTTAAAATTATTACTCGGGTTTTGTGTATTATCATTTATTATTATGATAATTGTAATTAATGGGTTTTGATGATACAAGTTTAATTCAATAATCCCTTTCATTATTTATTCTTTTATAAATGTATTTATTTGAGGATATAATCATGGTAATAATTTCTAGTTAAATTATTTGAAATGATTATTGTAATAATTATTTTATTGTATATATGAAATAGTTATTGTAATAACTATTGGACACAAAATATATGTTAATTAATGTATTTTAATTATATATATTTCATGGATATAATTATGAGATTCAAATTTGAATTAATTTCCTATCACATTTAAATTGTATATTTATGTGATTGATTTTGATTTGTATAATAAAAAAATGGAAAAGTATCTATATGATTAATAATCATGTATTTGAAATTTGGAATTAATTGGAGAGTAATTATCTCAACCTCATAATTAGTGTTTTTATTACATTTTATTATATATTGATTTGGCTGCTTATTATGTATTAAGGTATGTTTATTATGTATCACGATAATGTGAATTCATTAATTGCATTAAAATGTTTTATGACTTTTATGAGTCATTTAACTGCACTATTTAATATATTAAATGCATAGTTTATGTGTTTCAATTCTATTATATATCAGAATGGAACGAGGATATACTCGATATGACCTAGTCAGAGTTTTTTGAAATACGGCTCCATGGATCATGAGATTCCGTTGTAATAATTAATCACCGAGTCGCTTTTATTTATTTTATTTTCCCACAAGTCCGCATGTCACCTTAGTTGCAGAATAAATGTACAATTTGTTCTACCGAAGTTTCCAAAAGTTCTACGGCGGCTCCACCCATGTTAGCCTCGGAATTTTCCAAAAGTCAAGAAAACAAGATCGCACTTCGATAAAGGTCGTGAATAGCTATTATTTGGTTATTTTAGGTCATATCATATATCTCCTAAATGTGTATTATTTGTTTTATTTTTCAAGTGACGTATATTACTGAAAGTAATGCAGTTGTATTACATGCTAAATAATTAATCACAATATGAATCTCACTCATAAAATTTAAGCACTCATATCAAACCAATTTCAAAGTTTGAAACTTATCACGATCACCGGGTACGCATCGCTGGATGGCAGCGCATCGGTATCGCGAATGGTAATTTACAATGGATCATGTCAAGTGATTTTACCAACGCTGGCTGACATCATTCCGCAATAAGGCCGGGTTTAATCGTCGCTTAACCGTTATTTCACTCAACGCCAAGGCCCGGTGATACACCCGCTGGGTAGTATCCTGTGGCAATGCTAAGAATACAATAGTTAAGGCCGTGCTTCATAATTTGTTAGTTGCATCGCTATGTTGACTTTTCAAAATGTGTCAAGTAGCAGTAGCCTCTTTGAAATTTCAATATAGTAGTCTGTATACTAATACATTTCATGAGATTTTGAGTATTAGTATTACTTTACAATTTATTTTGTAAGTGTTTGACATGATAGATTGCTAAACTGTTGTCATTTACATACTTATTCTGTAGAATTGAAATGACTACCCTTAACCTACCTAGAAATCCTCTGCTTTGCCGACTTGAGAAGCTCGCAAGCCCAATAACCTAACTTTACTTAATCGGGTCTCGAACTCGAGGATTGTTCTCAAGCAGAGAATGTATGTGGAACTCTAAGGTCCCATCTAATTCAAATCTATTACTACTACTAATAAGGAAAAGTGAGGCCCATGCAAAGCACAAGTCCGAGCTGTCAGATGTCTATGTCTCTGTGTTGCCTAATACGAACCTTCAAGGCTCAAACTCGCATTATAGCGTGAAAGCATATGACATGTACCTATAAACTCTGATGTATCCTCTTTCATCAATTTCTCAATTTTTGCATCTAGAACTCGCACTCATTGGTATCATGTCCATGTTCCTCATGGGGCGTACTGGGCAGTGAGCTTTTGGTCTTGGTCCTCTCATCTGCACTTCCTCATTCGTGACTGCTTGGCAAGTTTTTTGCCTCAATCCGGGGCATAAACCTCCGGCTATGGACACCCTAGTGGGCGCCAACCCGGCCGTTGCTCTCCTGGCGACCGTATAAGACCCCTTTCCTCGGTGCGTTCATAATTCTTGCACTCGCCCCTCTGCCGAACGCGCCTCCCACAACGGCGCTTCCTATGCGACTTGGATCGGCCCTCTTCCTAGGGGTATCACGGAGATCCTTTGTTTACTTTATGCTTCAACTCCTCGAAGTTCTACATACGCCTCACCTCAAGGCCGGTGTCTATCCTTAGATAAAGGGGTTTCCAACACCAGTGACTTTTTTAATTTTTCATATGCTAATCTGCGATAAAATACCATGTATGCTACTTTACCGTTTACTTCGGGTATGGTTAGCAGAATATCATTATAACGCTCGCAATTTTTCAAGGTTTCATCCCGGTTTTGTATAAATGGACCAACTTGCCACCAAGTAACCGCAATCGCTTGTATGAGTCTATGGACTGGTGAGGCAAGTTTCATGTACCAACTAACGCACTATCCGCTAAACCGCTTGAAAAGCTTTTACATATGTCCGTGTCATCGACGTTATTATCATTTTGGCTAGAACTCGTAAATGCTTTTATAGGGTCAGCCATGCCAATAATCGGGTAAACTGAGTAAATGAAGCCTTTTGGTAACGGAACCGTGTTCAACCTGTCTGTGAATGACATTTTTGTTTTGCATTCTTTCTTTTGAGTAGCAGTTGGAATGAGTGCTTTCATCATTTCTTTAATATCCGCTAACTCTTGTTGTAACCTCCGGTAAATCGGGATCAATTCGATGTTGGTGCACCTCGCCAAGTGCCGCGATGCTGGCTGAGCCTCTCACGTAAGTTATCTCGAAGTTCTAGCGAGGGACTTAAGCAACTATCTCGCTGGATTCACCCCTCCGCCCAAAGTATGATGAGTGTAACGAGATGACTATAAAATGGTTCTATCCCGCTCTCGAAAGCACCGCCTGCAACTCGCTTTTGAATTTCAAATTTTAACATTAACATCCGCCGGTTAAGAGACGTGGTCAAGCCATTGAAGTGGTTGTTTTGGTTGCGGGAATCGCTTAATGGAGCATTGGTGTTATTCATGTTTGTTTCTTCAACTCTTACGTATCAAGCGCCACTTGATAATTACAATCCGCTACAAATTGCGGGATACAATTGTCAGTATGACACTTTAAAAGACTACAAATAGCTGGACCCTCAACAATCTTGGTCAATCTTGTCGATATGGTTCTAGGAATTTCCCTCAGAATCTCTCTCTCCCTGATCCTAAGCCGGGTGTCAAGTCGCTAAAGTAGGTAGTAATTTATGGGTTCGAACTGGACTGCCGTCGACTGAAGCGCATCACAAGCGATCACAAACACTCCGACGAATAAGCTAGATTTTAAGATAAATTGTTGCGACGCAGAATATATGAAATGTACCAGCAAGCAGGGAATTTGGAATTAAAATGGCAGAAATGCATTAAATGATAGTTTATTTATAAAAGCATGCGGAACGCCATGGAACTAATTCTCCAAGCGATTGCGCCCACTTGTCATGATCTTATCTACCCTAACTTTATTAAGCATTATCCATTCTAACCCAAAGAATCAAGCCATACTCATCCAAAACTATATATCAACAAGTATATACCATTCTCGATTACTAAATTAATCTCAATTCTTGGATCTCTATTATTTTAACTAATTTGACATGGGCAATTTTGACATTAATAATAATTGAACTAAAGCTACAAAATAGGAACTAAAAACGGATCACTTCACGTGATTTGGCTTATAACAAAAGATAATCCCTTATTTTGGTTTCAACTTTCCATATTTTTTCTTTCTTTTTATTTTTCAATTTCAATTTCTTTTATTTCAACTATTTCAATTTTTTCCAACATTATTTATTAAAATCTCAATTACTATTTTAGATTATTATTGTTATTAAACAAAATCTTAAGAGAAAATAATTGTGTTCCTGCTTATGAAAATGACAAGATTAATGTGAACAATTGACAATGGTAGAAAACTCCGCCACAAACCATGACAAGGGTAGAAAACTCCATCATACATAATCAAAATTACGCAATCACTCATGTCACTATTGTTTTGTCTACCAGCATTCACTGATGTACTTAAGCAGTTATTATTGTTAGTGTGGGAATCACAAAACTTCCATGATTGCTCTCACCTTTTCCAAATCGTGGATACCAAATCTTCTCAGTATGTTGTCTAAATTTGATTAATTGTTCAATTACTTATCAGATTTACCACAAGAACGGTTAGCGTGGTTATTTTGGTTTCGTTCCTAAAATTTAACCACAATCATTCTCGCCGTGGTTAGTAATGGATTTGACGACGTACACGTATTTCGTTAGTACATATTAGCCAAGTCATGACTGCGATGTTGCGGTTAGTACAAATTTGCCACAATCATTAGTTATAATGGTTAGAAGAAATTTTACACCGCTAATTTATCAAAGGTGGTTGCATGTTAGTTTTTGCCACAAATATTAGTCAGCAGGATTAATATGTCGGCCATATAATTTTTTATTTTATAATAATTTTTTTTGTATTTTCATTTACGCTTTTTACTTTATAATATATTATATGTTTTTTATTTTGATTTTTATAAGTAGTGACTGGCTAAATCAATTTTCTATATTTTAATATTTAAACAATTTTGAGTATTTGAAGTTTTGATTGATTTTTAGAGAAATAATGATTTTAACTTGAAGTCATAAATCAATATCCTAGATTTTTTCCTTTTTATTTGTCAATTTGAATTTAGAAATTGCATGATTACCATTCCTTAGTTTTAGAGAGAAATTCGTGGTCAATTTGAAACACATGAATCGATGTCGTAGTTCGTACTTGCTGCAATCATGAAATTATCCTTTATCCTTTAAGCATCTACATACTTCCTCCGTTTCAAAATAAAATTTATCATGATTTAAAACATTTTACAAGTAGACATGAAAACTACATCGAATCAGAAAAAGCTACATCGAGATTGTAAAGCTACATTGGGATCAGAAACCTATATTAAAATGTAAACAATCAACTATTATGAAAAGCAAATTTTTTCTGTATTTCGAGACTAGATTTTGTGGGGAGCTGTTACGGTGCTATTAAGAATCTTAATAGAATTGTTCTTTTTTTAAGATATTTCAAAATGTTAAATCATAGATATTTCCCAAAAATGTTTACCATTCGATCTACACACATGTTTCAAAAAGAGTCTCTTACTCTTGATCATTTGGCCAAATGGAAATTAAGCTTTGACTTTCGAGGCAAAATTGACATGGGTAAAATTGTCCACCACTCATTTTTAGATACTTTTTAATTGTTGATAAATCAATGTCAAATAATATAGCAAGGACGAGTTTAAATGTGCTGATCTCTACAAGCTCAAGAAACGACGCTATTTACCGACAGATCTTGTACCGCCTTCAGACGATACGTGACATACAAAGGTATTTCGAATAGTTTCGCCTAATATACTACAAAAAATAAAGGAATACTTATTTCGCTACAAGATAATATCTCACGCTAGCCTATCGGCCAGACTAATAAAATCGAATGTAGACAGCTTGCAGATGCAAGAATGCTCATAATCCAGTCCGATGGGGTTTCACCATTTGCGACATGGACGGGCCGAGACATTTAATTATATGGTAACCTAACCCTACCCAAAGAAGAGTGAGCCGAGAAAGATAATTTGATTTGGCGATGGAGGAAATGTTAATCGATCCCCTTTCTTCATATTCCGATGATGAAACGAAATGTGGTTTCACATATGACGAAGAAGACTTCTCCGAATTCCAGGTCGACTGCGACTTCCCTTCAGAGGAAGAGGTAAAGAGGGAAAGGGAACAAATGTTTAAGGGAGATCAGGCAATTTTAACTGGGTACCTCTATCTTCCTTCCTATTCTAATTTCCTTAATTTCTATTCAAATCCTAATTTCTTAATTTTTATTATTTTATTAATTTCAGGATTATCCTCATCTGAACAAGCTACCAAGATAGAGGAGGGTGTTTCATATTTTGGTAATGTGTCAGAAACTATAATATTTGCCCCTGTAGATCCTGTATTGGTATACACTGAGGATGGATTGCGATCCTCATATGTACCAGACAAATCTATTGCAACGGTCTTTAAGTATCGATCTGTCCGACGGCTCTCTATCAACTTACTACCCGCACATTTGACTACCGATATGTGGATTATGCAATCGAGGGAATATTGTATACTCTTTATCAACTCTGGGGAGCACGATCATTACATTAATACTAAAAGAAATCTCCCAATTCCCCTCGAAATTAGAGGGACCTACAACCTCATAACAACCAAGTGGAACTCCTGAGATAGGGTTCCTGTGTTGGAGTGTAAAGGAATCTATGTGTCGCTCTGTGGCCCGATGGCCTCCCCCATTTATTCATCATCTATTACTGCCACAAACACCGTAATAACATTTGAAGTGCTTGTGTTGATGACATACGTATTCAGGTGCCAGTCAAGATGGCAAATTGTTTCTAGCCTTCGTGAGTCTGGACCATATTGCGGAAGATGATGTCATTCTCTTACCACCGGATCGATTTGAACCATTGCTTGACTGGTTATTGTGATCTTCATTATCCAACATGCTTCTTGAATCACTTAACAGGTTTCAAGTTCTGCTTGGTTCTATTCTTCTCAGACTTTACGTTGCGATACTTTACCGCTTCTGTTTGCATCCTCACCGTTGAGTTGGCTAAGGTGGATGAATCTGTGAGGATTCGGGATGATCCTGATCAATCCAAGGTAAGGAAAGGCCCAATGGGTATTTTCAAGATATCAGACATCCTCAACAAGAGGTCCTTCAACCTGCCCGAGGACATGCCCAAACCAGGGTTACTAAAAACCTGCGTCAAACAGTAATCTTCACTTCCTTATCTATGATTCAATCATACTTTTATGTCCTGTCTTGATTTATTATTTTAACTATTTCATTCCTCGAGTTTGCACATCATATGAATATAGTTTCTAGCCATCCCTATTTCTGCGCTCTTGATTCTAGGAAATAGCTCACTGTTTACACCTATCTTAGGAAATATGCCAATTTTAACTTACTGTTTTTTTTCAATTTGAAAATGTCAAAAGTTGATCATCTTTTAGGTGGAGGAGCAATATTCTCTGGCTGGTAGTTAACGTTGAAGGTTTGATAGAATGGAGTTAGTTGTATTGGATTTTGTCTAGTTGCTGCATGCTTTCCTCTGATAAATGTGAACAATTATATAAATGTGAACAATTATGATTCAATCTGAAGCTGAACTCTTCGGTATCCATTCGTCCGACGGAGTTCTCTATCAACTTACTACCCACACGTTTAAGACACTAAATTCACGCCATGCTAATTGATAGACGTGGGCAATCCTTCGCCACTGCTTAATTTGAAAAATGTCAAAAGTTTATCATCTTTAGGTGGAGGAGTAATATTCTGGCTGGTAGTTAACGTTGAAGGTTTGATAGAATATTGAGTTAGTTGTATTTGATTTTGTCTAATTGCTTGCATGCTTTCCTCTGATACTTGATGACTTGAAGCTTAATAAGAAATTTGTTTGCTGACATCCTTTTCTGAACACTTTGTTTATTGATATTCGTCTGTATTTTTCAATCGTTGCAGGGAGAACGGTGAATCAAGCAAGTATCAGCTTTTTGAATTTTTTTTAGTAGAATAGCCCTAGTTATGTTTTTGTTTATGATGATATAACTTGTTTTGTATGCACTCTTAATCTATTATCTTTATCTCTCTTCAGTTGAGATTTGGGATTTTTTTTCAACACAAAATACTAAAACTCAACAATTAGTTTTAATTGAATGTAGAAGTAATGAAGAATAACTTTTTCTAGAATCCATTTTTCTTATTGATAGTCATCTGTAGTTTTCACTTGTTCCACGGAGAAAAAGGTTAATTTGGCTAGACAATTTATACTAATTTAGTTGTAATGTTTAATTTGAATTTTTAGTATACTGTATATTCCGGCGCATGTTTAGACCCAAGAATCTGTAGCATTACTATTCAGATACATGATGTGAAAGGCGTGATTTGAAATTATATTAGTTTTATCTTTACTTCATAGGTGTTTTTTGTTTTCTGCTTGTTCTTGATCATGAAGTTTGGATACAGGCTTTTTAAATTAGCAATGAATTGGATTTAGGTTACAATATTGTAGTAATTTCTACACGTAGCATCAATGGTAATGCAAATTCCCTTTGGATTTATACAAAATTTTCACTGCAAACTCTCGCATCCGAGCCTCAAGAGGCGTAGGAGCATTCGACACGAAATAAATAGTGGATACAAAATTCTTTAAGCGAGATTTCTAATATAATCATTGAGATCCTCCCCCCACCTAACGGTCCGAAAGCGAGTCTCTACTAACATTGAAAGCGTAAGCACTCAAACGTATTAATCAATTGTGAAAGCTATAACGAAGAAATTGGAAGACAAGACAGTTAATTAAACACATCAAATAGAGTTATAAAGAAGAAATCAAGACAAAGACAAGTACGATAAGCAGCAAGGATAACATATATTACCACGGGAGGAGCATAAAAATGGCGCCTTGTCCATCCACCCAGCAGTTACCGCCGGTGATGATCTCGGTTCAAGCTGCAGTAGATGGATTATAAATCCTCCAAGTCGTGCTTTGATAAGCCTTGCTCCAAGTGAGTCTTCCTCGCAAAAACATGGACCGAAAGTCAGCTCGACCGAAAATATTCGACAATCGCTCAAGAACGGATCAAAGAAGTATAGTTTCCGAAAGAAAGAGTATTTTAGTATCAAAGTGAAATTACTTGATTTGACCTCAATGCTTACTCTTTTTGCGTTTTCTGCTCGAATTAAGCATACGGAAATTGGCCATTGCTTTTAAGTCCCGATTAATGATTTGCGCGCCATTAAGGGTCGTAACGATGGCCGACAATAATATTTGTCATAGTTTTTGTGATGATTTTGGGTACTTTATTACTCATACTCTGTTGTTTAATTGACAAATATTATATATTAATTGATTCTGGTGTTTTTATTATTATTTGAGAAAAATATGTTAATTTAGACAGTAAAGTTTCCAAAACAAAGCACCCATGGCTGAGTCATAATTCTATAAGGATCATGGACAAAAGTCTGATCGAGAATCCGTAAGAAAAAGAGGTCCGATGCATGCAAAGTTCTCGCCGTATCAAAAAGACCGGAGTTAACCTAATTATTATATATACACGCAACATACAATTCACGTAGCATATATAGAGCAGCGAAAGCATTCTTGTTTCATGCGAGTCAGCAGTCTGGAAGGATACTCTTTCCTCGACGATTCAAGACACCGATAAGATTTTCATTTTTATTCATACTTAGTTAATTTATGCCTTTCAATAATATTATTTATGAATTATTTCAGCATGGTAGTAGCTAATTTTCCTATTACCAAGTTACGATGTAGCTTTAACAACAGATTTTTCTACCCTGATTGGAGTTATTATATATGCACCAAGATAATCATTGAACGTATTTTGATTCAAGTGTTTTAGAATCAAGATCTTTTATATGCGAATTCTCGAGATTTATGATAAGTCACTTAACCGTATGAACATCATAAATTAGCTTTTTGATGAATTACCATTGCTATACTAAGCCAAGGCAATATATTAATCGGTTCTAGAGGCTTCTTGTGCTTTAGATCTTTTAATTTAATTAATTCGCCTACTAACAATAGGGATTTAGTTAATTTAGGACTGTGAACCTGTACCATACGATATATCGAATCAACGGTAAATCTTAATTCAAGCGTAATTCTATCTGTTAATGTCATTGTTAGTGAAATCACACCGGGTAATCCTTTATTCATAAGTTTATCCCTTTTAATCGCATTGCTAGTTTAAGTTTATTTATTTTAGTCAATCAATCCAAATCACATTTTCTCTCAACAATTACAATTAATTTAAGTAATCTCGCTCGGTGATTCGAATCTTACCGGAAAGCACTATACTACTACCTACTCAGCTTCTTGCAAGGAATATAATTTGTTCCACACGCCTTAATTACCTCTTCTTCTTTAATTCTACAAGCGAATCACCAAGTATTGATCTAACGGTCTTCTTCTTCTTACTAAGGTGAACTATCAAGTCTGCCAAGCGCCTAGTATTCGGCCCTTATTGGGTTCAAACCCTTTTATTTGGCTTTTCATCCATAAGTCTTTCAGCGAGCCCAATCGGCCGACTCACTCAACCGCCCATTCAAATATGGATTCGCCGCCATACTCCTCCGCCGAGTGGAGCGCTGAGCCCGGCCCGACAGGCCGTAACGAAGTTCGAGAGGACAATAGCACCGATACGATTTTACCTCCAGGGCCGCTCGTGCAAGCACGGCCGAAGCCTTTCCGACGAATCTGCGAAGCAGTTCATCCAAGGATACTTAATAAAGTTCGCTCGAATCCTCTCGACCTCTCCGCTCCTCTACAATTGCATTTAATAGTAGGAAACCGCCCTCCCGAACACGCCGATATCGATGCCTCTAACTTTAGTAGCTTCAGAAAGCTTTTACTTACTTTTGATGTACTTTTAATGTTCCTGCTACAATCATTTTAGCTTATGACTCGTTTATAATACTGACTTTCGTTGTATGTGATACTGCTTACTTTCTTGCAATGTCTTTATTGTCTGTCATTTGTTATGCTTTGATTTAAGTCGTACGTATGTCCCTTGCCCCCTGTCGCCGATTCTCGTCCCGAAGTTCGGCAGGTCGCCACATTCGTATGCATTTTAGCTTTTGACTAGCTCTCAGTATATATTGATAAAAGCTTGTTTCCCTGTCTTCAGTCGCTTTACTAGCTAATCGTCAGCTTTATTTAATGACCAAATCTAATGATCACTGCTTTCAGCCTTCTCGTGTATGTAAATGCACTTAATTATGCTTTTTATGGGTTAAGACAAAGATATTGCCGAGCGTTTCCGCATAATTTCAACAAGTCCTACAAAAGGTAAAACCGCCATTTATTAATGATTTGCTCTTATAAAGAGTGACTTCTTCTTAGGCTTATTACATGACCCTCAAGATTATACACATTCAGATAATTTTAAGCATGCCACGCTCTAGAACCGCTATCTAGGTCCTCTAGTTCATAAGCCGTCCCACAACTTCACCCGATACGGTCCTTCATTTAGGGCTTAATTTGCTTTGCTCTTTGACCTGCTTCGCTAAACATAACCCCAACACTAACCCCGTGAGTAAAAACTAGTGGTTTTTAACCCCATTGTAAGTCCTAGCCATTAGCCTTATACTGGTGGTTTTATGTAGAGCCTCATCTCTCTCAATTCATCTACTTAAATCGAGATCCCTTTAGCCACGCTTATTATTCTCTTCCTCAAACCCAATTCTCCTATAAGTAGGCAACCCAACTTCTACTGGCGAAACCGCTTCTGTTCCATAGACTAGGCTAAATGGAGCTTCCCCCGTTGCTTGGTTGGGGGTGGATCATAGCGACCACAACACGGTGGGTAACTCTTCAATCCAACTTCCTCCCTTCTTCCACTTTGGAGTATGTTCTTTGATGCCCTTAAATATTATGCGTTCATGACTTCAACCTGTCCATTCGACTGAGGATAGTAAACCGGAGCGAACCTATGCTCTATTCCAAAATTTTCACAGAAATCCGCCAATACTTATGACTCAAATTGGGGACCATTATCAGACACCAATATTCTTGGGATTCCAAACCGCGTGAGAATGTTTTTCCATAAGAATTGAACCACTTCCTCACTTCTTTCAGGATACCGCCTCCACCCACTTATCGAAATAGTCAACCGCTACAATGGCGAACTCAGCCCTCCTTGGGCTTTAGGCAAGATTCCCACCAAAGTCTATTTCCACATAGCAAAAAAGGAATAGGACTTTACCACCGGTGCAAGTGTCAAGCTGGATAACAGGCATTACCCATCCGACAAGCATCACACCTCGCTTACATAAGCAAGCCCATCTTTAATCGCGTGAGCCAGTAATATCCTCGCTGAGTGGCCTGACAAGCCAAAAACATCGCGCGCCGATATGACTTCAAGCATCACTGCTCATGTATTTCTCAAGTAACACCCTCGTATACCCGCCGCCAATCAAGCTTAGCAACGGTCCGTCCCATGACTTCCCTATATAGCTTCCTATATACATTTGGTATTTGAAAATCTGGATTTTGCATCTTTTTTTCTTTCATACTATCGCCGCACAACAATCTTCTTCGCTAAGATATTCAATTACTGATCCTCCAATTCGGGCTGCATCGAAGCTACCACCTCTTGATAGCTTTTCTTGTAAGCGGGCTACGTATTTCACGCATACTCCTTCTCGCAATCGGTTGTAGCATGCAAATAACTCGACAAGTGATCCGCTTTTCATTCTCAACAAGGATATGCTCAAGAGAAACCTCTAAACTTCGGGGACACTCGTGATTAAGCTGCATGGTATTTCATCAGTACTTCATTTTTTACCCCGCAGCATCCCCAAATTTGATCTATCACCGCCTTGGGAGTCCCGTTTAACCAATAATTCTTCTATCCCCATGGACTTGACCTCGCCTTAATCCGGTATCACGCTTCACATCTCGCCGTTATCGTAGCAAAGTGAAACTAAACCGCGCATTTCGATGGCTTCTTCAGCCCTTAATAAGCACCCCCGTCACTCCGCCTCCCCGGTCATTGTGAGCCCCATCCACAAACAATGTCCAATCGCTTAATTTGACTTGGCCCCCGCCGTATCCCTTGTATAATCGCGAGCAAGTATCTTGCTATAAAACCAAGTAGTTGTGCTCCTATGCCTGCTCTGTGAGCATAAAGATATTTCAAATTCACTCAAAAATGATATAAATCACCTAAAACACATACCAATTATGAATACAAGAGTTCTTATAGAGATGCTAGCGAAGCCCATCTCCGCCCACGGCCTCCTTGAATTCCATCGTTGAGCACTTCAAATGTAAGGCTCTGGGCTGGTCCACAATTGCGAGAGGTCAATCCTACATTCATAAGGCTTGCTAGAACATGGATTGATTGGATGAAAATCAAGAGAAGAATTCTCAATTCTCTCAATATTTCGCCATACGAGGAGAGTGAGGCTAAGTTTTTTTATTTCATGAAAACTTCTCATGAAACCTAATAAGCTTAGCTTATATAAAGTCAAACCTAAAAAGCCCAACCAATAGCTTAATGAGCTGACCAAGTTAAATTTAATTAAACCGTTAAGCAAAATCAAACACTAACAAGTTGTTACTAGTACCAACAAGTTACCGACAAGCTCATTCACCACGAATTAATTCAATTGACTAATTAATTAATTCGGTTCATTCAATTTATATTTTACATTATCAATGTAAAATCCTAATTAGAATATTCGTGATTACAATCAACTCAATTTAGCAATGTAGTTTAATTTTATACATGAAATATAATTCAATGTCACTGTATGCGAATTTTCTAGCTCGTGATAATAGTAATTGTATAATAATAATAATAATTGACCAATTACTATTATTATAACGACAATGAATAAGATCTAGCAACGCTTCATAATCCTTTAAATTATCATGAGAACCCGCACTAGTAATATACAATTACGGCGAACACTAAGTTCTAGTAATCACATTTCTAACCAACCTGCAAATGAATCGATACACAATCACGCAACGGACATAATAAAAGGAATCAATTCTCATTGATTTCCAACAATTCTAATTTTTGCCCTCTGGACGACACTTACAATTCCTTTATCACACCCATCTCTGGCCGAGGCTACCATACGTAAGGTGTCATGAAACAATCTACGACTTTCTTTTACTCGAGTATGAATCAATAAGCATTTATGGCGCCCCATAAACCAATCAAGCACTAACTGCGAGAGGCCCGAGATCTTCCTGTATATCAAGGACGCATAAATCCTCCCAATATATCAACATCTATCGTTATGCCGTTATAATCCCCTTGGGCGCACGCTTGGTCATAGTCAAAGTACGCAGCTCATATAACAATGTATAGTTATATATCGTAGTCTAAGAATTGTCGAATCCTAAAATTCTAAACAAATATCATAGGGACGATATACATATCTTCTATGAATTGCTTCTGTCATACCAGCCTCCCTCAAATATGACCGGCAGCCCCACAAGATTTCCGATCTAGTCCTGGCAGCTAACGTGATCAATCTTGATCACTAATCAAAACACTACGTTATCAAGGCATGACGCTTGTCGCCTCTAACTATCAAGATTCCGACTGAAGGCCTGGCCATCCTATGTTTCTAGGCTTGAAGAGGTGCACCGCTGAATTCATGCCGCTTCTCTGTAAAAGCATATACTAACCAAGGGATTTAACTTTTCACCATCAAGGATAATACATGTATATTATATATTTCAAACGGCCCGTGAAATAAATAATGGGTAACTATATGAATGTATCACGATTCATGTAGTTTTTAGTCATCAATCGATTAAAAACACAAAGGAACTTTTGTTTTAATCAATTACTTAACTTATTCCGTGAAAGTGAATGAACTAGCTCCTACTGAACTTGCCAATGCTCAGCTTCCTTCATTAAGCCTCGTGAAACCAAACTCGCTGAATCATTGTGGTGTTAATCTCAACTCCGAGATGCATGCTTAAATCCATACATGATCCTTTTAAGCTTGCATGAATTTTAGGTCACGCAGACATAAAGCAAAGTATGATAGCATTTCATAATCATCCTTTATTGGAATACTACTTACATGTTCTTTTACATTCATCAACCCGGCCTTTCAACCAGGAATCATCATGACTAAGATTATCCCGACATAGTCAAGTACCTAATTATGATCAAAATGGGCTTCAACCACTTGGGTTCTATCGGTAGGTTTACAACACAATCAAAGTGTGTTAAACACATCTGCCTTATTAAATGCACATTCTTTAACAACATTACCAACAAAACAGACATTGTCAAGTCAGAAATAATGAGTTCAAGTTTCCTTTTTAGTTTACCTTACCTTGTTAATACTAGACTCAAATTCTATTATTGAAATTCTGTTAATAGCTTTTCATATACAACTGCCCACAATGCTACTATCACATTCACATAAGTGAAGATCAACAACCGATCCATTCCCCTCGCAACTATGCCACCTCTATTCCCAAAAGCTACTACCGTTATTCCGAATCCGTGAATACCTTCAAGAAAAAACTTCACGATTCCAATCAATGAAATCATACGCCATAGTTGTGGCACAACACATGACTTTGACGCGCATACGGTGAATCATATTACTATAATAGACTTCAACCACTCTCATTAATGCACTTTTACTAAATGTGATTGCACTTAACGAAGAAAGGCTCTCATTAATAAGAGAATCATTTCACTTATGAATTTAATCTATTATAGATTTCATTCACTCGAGCTTCATGACATCTTAAAACTTAACAAGAAAAATGTCATGCAAGCTCACATATGTAGCTAGGCCCACAAATGTACAAGAACTCCAATCACTATTATACCTTTTAAGGTCAGAGGGAAGATTTTTCAATATTTAGTGTATAAAACATCATTTATTCACTCATGCTCCCACTAACCTTTAAGGAAATCAACGTTCTTCATCACTCTTGATTCTTATTGATTTTCATCAAGTATGAAAGTGAGGAATTTAACTTCATTATACTCAATCTTAAGTTTGCAACTTTAGATTCTAGTGGTATAGAAACTTTCTCTCTTATATTCTCGCTGAGATGCGGAGTTTCAATAACAATGCCAAATATCCATCATCGCTAATCACTTAGAACATTCTTGGATAACTTGCTTAGACCCATGTTACAATCAGGGAATAGCAATAAGAAAGTTTGAAATAAGTACGAGCACGCCTCAATCAAATTTAATATAAGCTTATTATCGTTTCTCAACCAAACGTATGATTAAATGCTCATTCATGACCGACAAGTTCATTTAATGAGAATACATTTATTACTTCTGATGATTCACCATCCAGAAAGTAATATAGTAGGCCCAAACCGCGTGGACTCAAATTGGGGACCATTATCGACACCAATTGCCTCTGATCCTCCCAAACCGCGTGAGAATGTTTTTCCATAAGAATTGAACCACTTCCTCACTTTTGCCTTCGGTGATACGCCTCCACCCACTTACCGAAATAGTCAACCGCCACAATGGCGAACTCACCCTCCTCGGGGCTTTGTGCGATTCCCCACCAGTCTATTTCCCACATACAGTGCGAATAGACTTACCACGGCAAGTGTCAAGTGGATACTGAAAAGCATTACCACCGATAAAGATCACAATTCGCTACAAGAAGCTCCATCTTAATCACAGAGCTAGTAATATCCTGGTGGTCTCGATGGCTGCAGCACCGTGCGCCCGATATGATCAAAGAAGCCTGGCCGCTAACACCCTTGGTATGTCTTCGCCGGCCAATCGCTTAGCAAATGGTCCTGCCCTATGACTTCCTATATAGCTCTCCTAGATATATTTGGTATTTGAAACTTCGATTTTGTATCTTTTTTTCTTTCATACTATCGCCGACAAATACTCACAGATATTCAATTATCGATCTCTCCACCGTTGTACCGAAGTTACCACCTCTGATAGCTTCTTCTTTGTAAGCGGGTTGATCACATATTTCCACGCATACCCTTTTCCTGCAACTAGTTGTAGTAGGTGGTAGCGAGCCTGGACAAGTGATCCGGGCTTTCTCATTCTCAACAAGGGATATGACGAAGTTAACCCTTAAACTCCTAGGACACTCGTATTGCTTTTACAGTATTTCATCAGCATCATTTTTTACCTCAAGCAAAGATCCCCAAATTTGATCTATCACTTGGAGTCCCTTTAACCAATACCTCTATCCCCGCGGACTCTGACCAGCCTTAATCCGAGCATCATTGCCTCATCCTACTAAGTATCGGGTAGCAAGTGAAACTAAACCGCAAGGCGTACTCCATGGTTTCTTCAAATTCCTGCACAAGCACCCCACACCCGCCTCCCGGTCATTGTGACCCCATCCACAAACAACAATGTCCAATCAAAGCTTAATTTGACTTGTCCCCCGCTGTATCCGCCCTTGTATAATCTAAGGAAGAAGCCAGCATTCGTTAAAAACTGCTAGTGCTTGTGCTCTTACGCCGTTGCTCGGGGAGCATAAGATATTTCAAATCTACTCAACTCTACCGCCTGTGTCACAACCGCCATGATAATGTAAAGATCGGATACACCCGCCCATGCCGATCTATCACTGCCAGACAAGCGCCACTAAATAGGCCTTCAACTTCCTAGCCGAGATTATCAAGCGCCTCCTCATCTATGACGTACTTTTCCGCATCTCCGAGACACGGCACATAATATATTGGTTTCGGAGCCTTTCTACTTTATCAACAGCTTACCGATCACGCATCGTAAATCGCCAAGTATATTCGCACAATTCTCCAAAGTTCGGTCGCGACAACAATCGGGGAGATCCTATACCTTAACTCCTCTCAATCTTCATCCCATACAATTCTCTTTTGACATGCGTCTTAGGTTCTTAAAGAATGGTAAATTTTTCACCCTCGACCTGTAGATAAAGCCGTTTGCGCAAGAGCCAATTTCTGCATTCTTACAACCGCGGTTTCATTTCCAACAATGCTTCAATCTTGTTAGGTTGGGCTCAATTCCCCTTGCACTGATCATATATCCTAGAAATTTCTCAGACACAACTCCAAACGAGCATTTCTCGTAGTTCATGTTTAATCGGATTTTACGTAGTTGATTAAAGGTTTCCCTAAGATTGGCTAAGTGATCCGCCCGATTTTTTCTTAACCAAAGATATCCACATATATTTCCATATTGCACCCGATTTGATCCGCAAATATATGATTCACCATTCGCTGGTAGGTGGCTCCTGCATTCTTTAACCCAAAGGGCATCACCTTCCAACAATATAACCCATATTCGATTATGAAGGCTGTCTTTTCCTCATCCTCTGGTGCCATTCGGATTTGATGGTATCCACGAGAAGCGTCCATGAAATCAAAGACTTCATGCCACTTAATTCACTAAAATGACTCCAAACAAGTAATTGATAAAATCTTTTGAACAAGATTTGTCTGCATTAGTAAAATCCATGCACATCCGCCACTTATTGCTGGGTTTCTTGACCAAAGACTACATTAGCTACCCTCAACGGGGAACTTCAACTCGTATGGTTGGCGCTTTCAACAATGCTTCCACCCGCCTCCTTACGGCCGAAGTTCTTTTCATCGCTGAACCTTTTCTTTGCTCGATAGGGATGAAGCCCGAATTAATGTACACCCATGGCGATCACTGGATTCATTCTACAAGTCTCTCAGTCCCCAAGCAAACACATCCGACTCCTTTACCGCCATCAATCGGCCTCCCGGTGTTCCTTCCCCGCCCGGGAACCTATTCCGAAAGTTCGCTCCTTTGCTCGCTCTTCAAAGTGGACAACTACCTCTTCAGGTATGTGGCTCTCCTTCACTCTTCTCTTTCTTTCTCGGGCGAGTTGTCCTCCCCATTGTCCTCGCTTCACCGTGTTTATCTCCATGTGACTTTCCTTAACCCGCTTTCTCTCTCGCTCACTCAGTCTATTATTCAACGGTACGTAAGCCTGCAACACCTTCTTGCCTTCTTTTGATCACCACAAACCTCCTTTATGCCCCCCGGTGCGGGGAATTTCATTTTGAGATGAATTGGTGAGACTATGGCCCTCAAAGCCGCATGGGGCTTAATTTGGCTTAATAATTACACAGACGGAAGAATCCTCAATGTCTACTACTGACTGAGCCTCGATTGTTGTCACTTTCAACCTGCCTTACAAAGGAAACTAATGCCACCAATTCTATTGCATTTATGGAGTGACTGTGAACCAGCTTAAAGGTGTGGAGCGGTTGTAATACGCCTCGGGAGTTGCAACTTATCAAAGCGCCGATATATAAGATAATTCACCGAGCTACCCATGTTAACCAACATCCGCCTCAACTGCAGAAAATTTGGCGATGATCGGGGTCTATGACCACCGGTCGTCATGTTGCAAATCCTCAAGCCCTACCAACTCTTTTCTCGGAAAGCTGGATTTACTGACGCTCAACCCGGCGGCTCCGACTAACGGAATATACTTCCTCTCGCATAGTTTTTCCCCGGAGTTACGCGAGTCACACGACCATGTCTTGAGCCAAGTGTCCGACGATCTATTGATTTTACATAAATGACTCAAAAGTTGCCCAATCTCTCTTTTAATCTCTCTCTCCGTGCTCGATTAGTTGAAGATTTGTTGTCCTAATTCTAATTATGGGATAGTTGGTCCATCAACTCATCTTTTACATGTATTGCTTTTCTCGCCACAACCAATTAGATGAAAGTAAGTGTAATGGTATATAAAATGAATCTAATATACGTAAAAATATAATCAATTAAACTCGAAAATGCAATATAATATACACTTATCATACGGAAAAAGTGGAAGGATGCCGAAGATTGCTCATGAGAGCCCCAAGAAAGGAGAATCAAGCCCAACTCCGAGTAGGAGCCTATCCGCCCTCAAAGTAATGCTGAAAGGCCATGTCATAAGTAGAGACTCAACCCTCTTCTTGGCGGTAGAAGGGCCTTCGTGAGGCCGGATGAAATGGTTACAAATCCCGCATTACAAAAGTACGAGTAGGTCCACGGGCAAATTTGGCCTTCGGCCCAAAGTATCAGGTTTTAGAAACATCAAGCTGTGAGGTACTGAGCGATCAAATGAGGATTCCTCCTTCCACCTCGAAAGACATTTTGTCAAACTCAAAAGCATGTGAATGTGACGCCAGGGGTGAACCGTTGGACATCGTGAGTATTTTTTGATTTCTATAATTATGCCCACATGACAATTGTTGTAAATAATTCATTTACTAGTTTTGAAGCAAATGAGATTACTCAAACTAAGTGTTCAATAAATAGTAATTGTAAATTACTAAAATGGAACTCACGATAATATCAGGGGTTATGTCAGATTGCTAGATCCTATGCATAACCGATATAATAATCATAATGGTCAATTATATTATTATACGGCTAATATTATCTGAGCCTAGAAGGTCACACACATACAATGACGTTGAGTTATATTCCATGTATGGAATTAAACCGATTGTCAAATTGGGAGTTGATTAAAATCAACGAGATACTAATCGAGAGTTTTACATTGATAATGTAAAATACAATTGACAAAAACCGAATCAATTAACTTGCTAGTTCAATCGACGAAGGTTTAACGAGGGTGCCTCATTAGTAACTTGTTAAGTTACTTTACTCGCTTAGCAATAAGTTAGTTAACGAAGTAATTTGTGCTAGCTTATTTATCAAACTAGCCGCTTATTCGGCTAAACAATCTAGTACTAATTTCATTTGCGATAAAACACCAAATTCATACATCCCGGATCCTCAAAATGATATAAATTATCTAAACACATAATTAACAATTATGAATACAAGAGTTCTTACAAGTAGACGCCACGAAGTCTATCTCCAAATCTTTCTCGAAGCCTCCTTGAATTTCCATACAGTACTTCAAAATGCAAGGCTCTAGTTGGTCCACACCAGAGAAAAGTTGAATCCTAAGCATTTGTGTTTGCTAGAACATGGATCGATTGGATGAAAATCAAGAGAAGAATTTTCAATTTTCCTTTGAATATTTCGCCATAATATGGCGAGGAGGAAAGTGTTTTTTTTTTTTTTTTTTTCATGAAAAATCCTCATGAAAACCTAATAAGCCTTTTTAGCTTATATAGGTCAAACCGAAAAGCCTCCAACCGAATAGCTTAATGAGTCAATTCAAATTTAATTAAAACCGTTGGCAAAATCAAAATTAACAAGTTGTTGGCCAGTAACTAACAAGCTTACTAACAAGCTCATTCAATTATCGAATTAATTCAATTGACCAATTAATTAATTCGGGTTCATTCAATTTATATTTTACATTATCAATGTAAAATCCCACTCAGAATATTCGTTGATTACTTTCGACTCTCAATTTAACAAATGTAGTTTAATTTCATACATGAAATATAATTCAACGTCACTATATGCGCGACCTTCAGCTCAGATAATAAGAAGTTGTATAATAATAATAATTGACCAATTACTATTATTATAAATACCAATGAGTAAGATCTAGCACCCGTCATAACCCCCCTTAAATTATCATGAGAACCCCCACTAGTAATATACAATTACTAAGGTGAATACTAAGTTCTAGTAATCACATTTAACCAACCCTAAAACGAATCGATACACAATCACGCAACGGCATAATAAAAGTGGAATCAATTCTCATTGATTTTCAACACTCCCCACTCTCTGCCCTTGGACGATTACCTTACAATTCCTTTATCACACTCCATCTCCTAGTCGTAGGATAAATTCATGCGCAAGGCCACAATAAACACCCACAACTTTTACTTCGAGACAACTTAATAAAGATTTATGGCGCCCCATAAACCAACTGCATCAACCGCGCGGCAGGCCCGAGATCTTCCTTTTGTATATCATGGACGGATAAATCCTCTCCCCAATATATCAACATCTATCGTTATACTTCACTGCGGTGACCCAACATATGCCTATAATCCTCTAAGCAGACGTTGTCATAGTCAGCACAGAGCTCATATAACACAGTATAGTTATATATCGTAGGTCTAAGAATTGTCGAACCTAAAATTCTGTAAAAACAAATATCATAGACACGTATATACATATTTTCTATGAATTAGTTTCGTCATCACTCTCCCTACCATGTGACTCCAAGTACCTACCTATCGATCTAGTCCCGCAGCTAACGTGATCAATCTGATCACTAATCAAAACACCATGTTAGTCATACGATGCCTGTCAGCCCTAACTATGAGCATTCACCAAGGCCTTTTGCCATTCTATGCTTTAGGCCCTAAAAGGTGTAATCAACAATTCATGTCAGTTTCTGTAAAGCATATATACTAACCTACTGATTTAACTTTTCACTCATCAAGGATACAATATATGTATATTATATATTCAACGGCCTCGTGAAATAAATAATGGCAATTATATGAATGAATCACACATTCATGTAGTTTGAAAGATAATGAGTACGAGAATATATGAAATGCAATTAGCAAAGAGGAATTTGGAATTAAAGGATAGAGCGCATTGATGAGGCATTTAGTAGGCAAAAGACAAGGGAGCGCCATGGTACTACCTCCACATTGATCGCGCCACTTGTCACGCGATCTTATCTACCCTAACTCAGGAAGCCTTTATCCATTCGGGAGCCCAAGTAATTAGGCCATACTCATCCAAAACTATATATATCAACAAGTATATACCATTCTTTGCTTCTCTTGATTTAGATATTCTGTATTCGCGCTGGTTCATATTTTGGGTTTTTTTATTGTGGAGGTACGTGTACCATGATAACATCCTCCTCGTTACTCCAATATTAAATGCTCACAGTTTATCTAACGTGTTAATTGAAATAGTTTGTTCTAATGCTAGTGTTATATAAAAAAGGAAATAGTTTGAAACAAGATACGATTTGTGAATTTGTCTAAAATTTGTGAAAAATAAAACTCCAAAAAATAATTTGGAATGGAGAAATAAGTAGAATAGATCCTCTTTCCGATTTGGACCGTCTCAATTGTTGATAAATCAATGTCAAATTAACATGTGTTACGCATCGAGTTTAAATGTTGATCTCACAAGTCCAAGAATGAGACTTACTGCAGATTAGATCTGTACTCGCCTTCGTATGGGCTACGCTAATAATAACAAATAATATTTTGACAAGTGTCTAATATACTACAAAAATAGTGAACACGTGTATTTGTGTTAGTATACGGTGATCTCTACAAGGCCTATCGGGGTTTAGTACACAAAATGCAAATACCTATTTCACAACATCCAATCAAATTGGATCACTTCATCACATCAATAACATAAACCTTCCAATACCACTTTCACAATAAAAACCAAACCGACAATCTTAGCAATACGTAAATCGGAACGAAGTACACTGAT
>JADFUC010000296.1:0-15450 GCA_019722365.1 Lithospermum erythrorhizon | reverse complement strand
TTTAAAACAAAATCGTCAGGTCCGATTCGCGACAACAAAAACGCATTTTTTCTCTTATCCAACGAATCCGGCATTTAGCTTTTCGATGTTCCCCTAATATTAAGTACGATTTTCTTTCGTAAAATCAAGAAATTCTAATTTTTCAAATCCCAGCGGACCCATTCAAGCGTAAAACAAAACGTCATGGTCCGATTCGGGTGAAAACAAAAAATGCTATACGCCGAAACAAAATCGCGCTGTCCGATTCGGCGACATCAAAATGCATTTTTTCTTATCCGAACGGACCAGACGAAGTTTTTTTTTCGATGTTCCGCTAATATTAGTATGTACGATTTTCTTTCGAGAAAATCAAGCAATTTACTATTTTCAAACTTCAGGCGGACCCATCTCGCAAAAACAAAATGTCGTTGTCCGATTCGGCAAAAAAAAAACAAAAATACTTTTTTCTTATCCGGAAGGAACTGGCCAGACGAAGCTGATGTTTCTAATATTATCATATGTGTGGATTTTCTATCTGAAAATCAAGCAATGCTAATAAGCGAATACGCCGAAAAACAATCTGCCACGGTCCGATTCGGGCGACAACAAAAACGATTTTTCTTATCCGAACGAACCAGACGAAAGCCTTTTTCGATGTTCCATTATTAAAGATAAGTAAAAAATCAAGAAATTCTAATTCTTTTCAAACTTATGCTGACCCATTCGCTTAAACAAAAACGTCAGTGTCCGATTCTATGAAAACAAAAAATGCTTTTTTCTCTTATCCGAATTTGAACTGCATTTGTTTTTTTTCGATATTCCTCACATAATCATATTGGGATCTTATTTTGAAAATCAAGCACTTCTAATGCTTTATTACGCTGAACAAAAATCATCACGGTCCGATTCGGGCGACATCAAAAACGCATTTTTTCTTATCCAAACGGAACTGCAGACGAAGCTTTTTTTCATGCCCGCCATTATTAGCATAAAGCGATTTTATTTGAGAAAATGAAGCAATTCTAATTATTTTCAAACTTGTGCGGACTCATTCTGGCGAAACAAAAACGGCCATGGGTCCGATTCGCGAAACAAAAAATGCTTTTTTCTTATCCGTGACGGAACCGTATGAGTTTTTTTTCATATCTCTTCACATTATCATATGTCCGATTTTCTTTTGAACAAGACCTTCTATCGCGTTTTATCGCCAAAACAAAATCGCCACGGTCCCATTCGCGACATCAAAAAACGATTTTTTCTTATCCGAACGGAATCACAGACGAAGTTTTTTCGATGTTCCGCTAATATTAAGATAGGTATGATTTTATTTGAGAAAATCAAGCAATTCTAATTATTTTCAAATCCCAGCGGACCTATTCTGCAAAAATAAAATGTCATGTCCGATTCGGCAAAAACAAAAAATACTTTTTTTCTTATCCGAGCGAACTGCACGAAGTTTTTTTCGACGTTTCCCTAATATTAATATATTGTGTGGTGATTTCTATTTGAAAATCAAGCAATGCTAATGCTTTTAATACGCAAAACAAAATCGCCACGGTCCGATTCGCGACAAATAAAAAACGCATTTTTTCTTATCCGAACGAACTGGTGACGAAGTTTTTTCGATGTTCCCTAATATTCCGCATAAGTATGATTTTCTTTCGTAAAATCAAGAATTTAATTTTTCTGAACTTCAGCGGACCCATTCGGGCGAAACAAAAAACGTCAAGGGTCCGATCTGGTGAAAACAAAAAAATGCTATACGCCGAAAACAAAAATCACACGGTCCGATTCGGCGATGATTAAAAACGATTTTTTCTTATCCGAATCCGAACTGCATTTGAAGTTTTTTTCGATGTTCCGCTATCATTAGATAGGTATGATTTTCTTTGAGAAAATCAAGCACTTTTAATTTTCAAATCCCAGCGGACCTATCTCGGCAAAAACAAAATGTCATTGTCTGATTCTAAGAAAAAACAAAAAATACTTTTTTTTCTTATCCCGGGCGAACTGCGACGAAGTTTTTTCTTCTGACAAGCCCCTCTCTAATATCATATGTGTGTGATTTTCTATTTGAAAATCAAGCAATGCTAATGCTTTTAATACGCTGAAACAAAATCGCCACGGTCCGGGATTCTACGACAACAAAACGTGATTTTTCTTATCCGAACGAACTGGCATTTTTTCGACGTTCTCTAATATTAAGATAAGTAAAAAAATCAAGCAATTCTAATTCTTTCAAACTTGTGCGGACCCATTCGGCGAAAACAAAAACGTGGTCCGATTCTCTATGAAACAAAAAATGCTTTTTTCCTATCCCGAACGGGAACTGCATTTGTGTTTTTTTTTTTTTCGATATTCCCTCACATAATCATACGCTGGGTGATCTTATTTTTGAAAATCAAGCACTTCTAATGCTTTTATTACGCCGAAACAAAATCATCACTGCTCGATTCGCGACATCAAAAACGATTTTTTCTTATCCTAACGAATCCAGACGAGTTGTTTTCATGTTCCGCTAATATTAGCATAAAGTATGATTTTATTTGAGAAAATGGCTAATTCTAATGCTTTTCAAATCGCGGACCTATCTGCGAAACAAAAATTATGGTCCGATTCGGCGAAACAAAAATGCTTTTTTTTCTTATCCGCATTTAAACTGCATTAGAGTTTTTTTCGAGACTCCCTCTACATTATCATGTGTGATTTTCTTTTGAAATTCAAGACCTTCTCTAATGCTCTTATCGCTGAAACAAAAAATCGCCACGGTCCGATTCGGCGACATCAAAAACGCATTTTTTTCTTATCCCGAACGGAACTGCATTTAGTTTTTTTTCGATGTTCCGCTAATATTAGCATATGTATGATTTTCTTTAGGAAAATCAAGCAATTTAATTATTTTCAAACTTAAAGTGACCTATCTCGCAAAATAAAATGTCGCGGTCCGATTCGGGCAAAAACAAAAAATACTTTTTTCTTATCCCAAGGAACTGCACGAAGTTTTTTTCATGTTTCCCATTATCATACGTAGGATTTTCTATTTGAAAATCAAGCAATGCTAATGCTTTTAATACGCTAGAAAAACAAAAAATCGCCACGGTCCGGTCAATATTAACAAAAAACGATTTTTTCTTGACCGAACGAATCCGCATTTAGTTTTTTCGATGTTCCCCTAATATTCGCATAAGTATGATTTTCTTTTCGTAAAAATCAAGAAATTCTAATTCTTTTTCAAAACTCATAAGGACTCCATTCGCTGGGCGAAAACAAAAAACGCCGCGTCCGATTCGGGTGAAAACAAAATGTTGAGACGCTAAAACAAAAATCGCCACGGTCCGATTCGCGACATCAAAACGATTTTCTTATCCGAACGGGAATCCGCATTTGAAGCTTTTTTTTCGCCGATGTTCCGCTAATATTAGCATAGGTAAGGATTTTCTTTGAGAAAATCAAGCAATTCTAATTATTTTCAAACTTCATATGGACCCATTCGGCAAAAAACAAAAAACGTCGTTGTCCGATTCGCAAAACAAAAAAATACTTTTTTCTTATCCCGAAATGAATCAGACGAAGTTTTTTCGACAAGCTTCCTTAATATTATCATATGTGGGATTTTCTATTTGAAAATCAAGCAACGCTAATAAGCTTTAATACGCCGAAAACAAAAATCGCCGGTCCGATTCAAGCGACAACAAAAAACGCATTTTTTCTTATCCGAACGAACTGGCATTTAGCGTTTTTTCTTCGATGTTCCCCACACAGTACAAGTAAAAAATCAAGAAATTTTAATTCTTTTCAAACTTATGCTGACTCCATTCGCTTAAAACAAAAAACGCCGCGGGTCCGATCTCTATGAAAAACAAAAATGCTTTTTCCTTATCCGAACGGAACTGCACGAAGTTTTTTTTTTCGATATTCTCACATAATCATATGTGGATCTTATTTTTGAAAATCAAGCACGCCTAATGCTTTATTACGCTTAAAACAAAAATCATCACGGTCCGATTCGGCGACATCAAAACGATGCTTTCTTATCCGAACGGAACTGCATTTGAAGTTTTTTCGATGTTCCGCTAATATTAGCATAGTATGATTTTATTTGAGAAATGAAGCAATTCTCTAATTATTTTCAAACTTCAGGCGGACCCATTCGCGAAACAAAAACGCTATGGTCCGATTCGCTTAAAACAAAAATGCTTTTTTTTCTTATCCAGACGAACTGCATGAGTTTTTTCGATATTCCTTCACATTACTTCATATGTGTGATTTTCTTTTGAAATTCAAGACCTTCTAATGTTTTATTGACGCTTAAAACAAAATCGCCACGGTCCGATTCGGGCGACATCAAAAACGATTTTTTCTTATCCGAACGAACTGCATTTCCAGTTTTTTTTCGATGTTCCGCTAATATTAGCATAGGGCGATTTTCTTGAGAAAATCAAGCAATTCTAATTATTTTCAAATCTCATGGGACCCATTCGGCAAAATGAAAAATGTCAGCGTCCGATTCGCAAAAACAAAAAATACTTTTTTCTTATCCGAAGGAATCCGCATTTGAAGTTTTTTTCTCGATGTTTCCCTCAATATTATCATATGTGTGGATTTTCTATTTGAAAATCAAGCAATGCTAATGTTTTAATACGAAACAAAAATCGCCACGGTCCCATTCGGCGACAACAAAAACGCATTTTTTCTTATCCGAACGAATCAGACGAAGTTTTTTCGATATGTCTCTAATATTCGCGATAAGTAGCGATATTCTTCGTAAAAATCAAGAAATTCTAATTCTTTTCAAACTCGCGCACTCCATCTGGCGAAAAACAAAACGTCAGCGGTCCGATTCGGGTGAAAACAAAAATGCTTTTTTCTTATCCGAACGATCCGCATTTAGTTTTTTTCGATATTCCCTTCACATTATCATATATGTGTGATTTTCTTTGAAATTCAAGACCTTCTAATGCTCTTAATACGCTAAAACAAAAATCGCCACGGTCCGATTCGCCACATCAAAAACATTATTTTTCTTATCCGAACGAACTGCATGAAGTTTTTTCGATGTTCCGCTAATATTACATAGGTATGATTTTCTTTGAGAAAACGCAATTCTAATTATTTTCAAACTTGTGCGGACCTATTCGGCAAAATAAAATGTCGCGTCCGATTCAAGAAAAAACAAAAAATACTTTTTCTTATCCTGGGGCGACCAGACAGCTTTTTTTCTGACAAGCTTCCTAATATTATCATATGTGTGATTTTCTATTTGAAAACTGCTAATGCTAATGCTTTTAATACGCAAAAATGTGTTCACACGGTCCGATTCGGCGACAACAAAAAACGATTTTTTTCTTATCCGAACGAATCCGAGACGAAGCTTTTTTTCTACTGCTCCCCTAATATTCGGCATGATTTTCTTTCTAAAATCAAGAAATTCTAATTTTTCAAATCCCAGCGGACCCATTCGCGAAAACAAAAACGTCATGTCCGATTCGTGAAAACAAAAATGTTATACGCCAAACAAAAAATCGCTCACGGTCCGATTTCGCCAGCGACATCAAAACGATTTTTTCTTATCCAACGAATCAGACGAAGCTTTTTTTTCGATGTTCCGCTTAATATTAATAGTATGATTTTCTTTTGAGAAAACTGCTAATTCTAATTATTTTCAAATCCCAGCGGACCCATCTCTAAGAAAAACAAAAATGTCAGTTGTCCATTCGGCAAAAACAAAAAAATACTTTTTTCTTATCCGAAGGAATCCTCAGACGAAGTTTTTTTTCGACAAGCTCTCTAATATTATCATATGTGTGATTTTCTATTTGAAAATCAAGCAATGCTAATGCTTTAATACGCCGAAACAAAACTCTGCCACGGTCCGATTCACAACAAAACGCATTTTTCTTATCCTAAACGAATCCGTACAGTTTTTTCTGATGCTCCCCTAATATTAGTAAGGATTTTCTTTCAAAATCAAGAAAATTCTAATTCTTTTCAAACTTCAGGCGACCTATTCGCGAAACAAAAACGTCAGCGGTCCCGATTCGCAAATGAAAAATGCTATACGCGAAAACAAAATCGCCACGGTCCGATTCTACGACATCAAAAATGCATTTTTCTATCCGAACGGAACTGTACGAAGTTTTTTTTTTTCGATGTTCCGCTAATATTAAGATAGGTATGATTTTCTTTGAGAAAATCACAATTTAATTATTTTCAAACTTGCGCGGACCCATCTGCAAAAACAAAACATTGTCCGATTCGCAAAACAAAAAAATACTTTTTTTTCTTATCCGAAGGAATCCGTGACAGTTTTTTTCATGTTTCCCCTTAATATTATCATATGTGTGATTTCTATTTGAAAATCAAGCAATGCTAATGCTTAATACGCGAAACAAAAATCGTCACGGTCCGATTCGCGACAACAAAAACGATTTTTCTTATCTCGAACGAATCCGCATTTGAAGTTTTTTTCGATGTTCCCCTCACATTATCATATGTATGATTTTCTTTTTGAAAATAAAGAAATTCTAATGCTTTTAATACGCGAAAATAAAAATCGTCACGTCCGATCTTGGCCGATTAACAAAAACGATTTTTCTTATCCGAACTAATCCAGACGAAGTTTTTTTCGATGTTCTCTAATAGTATACAAGTAAAAAAATCAAGAAATTCTAATTCTTTCAAAATCCCAGCGACTCCATTCATGAAAACAAAAACGCCGTGGTCCGATTCTCCTATGAAAAACAAAAAATGCTTTTTTCCTTTATCCGAACGGAACTGTGACGAAGTTTTTTTCGATATTCTCTCACATAATCATATGCTTGATCTTATTTTGGAAAATCAGGCACTTCTAATGCTTTTTATTACGAAACAAAAATCATCACTTCGTCCGATCTCTACGACATCAAAAACGATTTTTTCTTATCCGAACGGAACTGTGACGAGTTTTTTCGATGCTCCGCTAATATTAGCATTGCATGGATTTTCTTTCTGAAAATCAAGTAATTCTAATTATTTTCAAACATGCGCGAATCACTGCTTAAAAAACAAAAACGCTATGGTCCGATTCGGCTTAAAACAAAATGCTTTTTTCTTATCCTGGACGAACTGCATGAGTTTCTTTTTTCGATATTCCCTTCACATTATCATATGTGTGATTTTCTTTTGAAATTCAAGACCTTCTAATGCTCTTAATACGCCGTAGTAAAAACAAAATCGCCACGGGTCCTGACCTGGCGACATCAAAAAAACGATTTTTTCTTATCCGAACGGAACTGCACGAAGTTTTTTCGATGTTCCGCTTAATAGCATGTATGATTTTCGAGAAAAAATCAAGCAATTTCTAATTATTTTCAAACTCAGGCAAGTAATCTATCTCAAGAAAAACAAAAAAATGTTATGGTCCGATTCAAAACAAAAAATACTTTTTTTCTTATCCGAAGGAACTGCATTTTGAAGTTTTTTTTCGACAGCTTCCTTAATATTATCATATGCGGATTTTCTATATTTGAAATCAGCCAATGCTAATGCTTAATACGCCGAAAACAAAAATTCACATCCGATTCTCGGGCGACAACAAAACGATTTTTCTTATCTCGAACGAATCCAGACGTAGTTTTTCGATGCCCCTAATATTAGCATAAGTAAAAAAAATCAAGAAATTCTAATTCTTTCAAACTTCACAAGGACTCCATTCATGAAACAAAAACGCCGTGGTCCGATTCTATGAAACAAAAATGCTTTTTTTCCTATCCGAACGGAATCAGACGAGTTTTTTCGAGACCTCACATAATCATATGTGTGATCTTATTTTTGAAAAATCAGGCACTTCTAATGCTTTTATTACGCCGAAACAAAAATCGTCACGGTCCGATTCTACGACATCAAAAACGATTTTTCTTATCCGAACGAACCCGACGAAGTTTTTTTCGATGTTCCCCTAATATTAGCATAGGTATGATTTTATTTGAGAAATTAAGCAATTCTAATTATTTTCAAACTTCATAAGGACCTTATTGGGCGAAAACAAAACGCCGCCATTCGATTCTTGAAACAAAAATGCTTTTTTTCTTATCCGAACGAACTGCATTTGAAGTTTTTTCGATATTCCCTACATAATCATATGTGTGATCTTATTTTGAAAAATCAAGCTAATTTAATCCTTTAATACTCGAAAAACAAAATCAAGCCACGGTCCGATTCGGGCGACATCAAAAACGATTTTTCTTATCCGAACTAACTGCAGACGAAGTTTTTTTTCGGGCGTTCCGCTTAATATTAGTGATAGGTATTGATTTTTCTTGAGAAAATCAAGTAATTCTAATTATTTTCAAACTTATGGACTCATTCAAGTAAACAAAAAACGCCGCGGGGTCTCGATTCGCCGAAAAATAAAAATGCCGTTTATCCGACGGAATCATGAGTTTTTTTCGAGCATCCTCACATTATCATATGTGTGATTTTCTTTTGAAATTCAAGACCTTCTAATGCTCTTAATACGCGAAACAAAAAATCGCTACCTGGTCCGATTCGCCACATCAAAAACGTATTTTTCTTATCCGAACGAACTGCACGAGTTTTTCGGCGTTTCCTGACATCATGTGTGATTTTCATTTGAAAATCGCTAACGCTTAATGCTTTAATACGCCGAAACAAAAATCGCCACGGTCCGATCTCGGGCGACAACAAAAAACGATTTTTTCTTATCCGAACGATCCGCACGTTTTTTTTTCGATGTTCCCTTAATACGCATAAAGAGAAAATCAAGAAATTCTAATTTTTCAAACTTCATATGCATCTATTCAAGCGAAATTAAAAACGTCATGGTCTCGATCGAAACAAAAATGCTTTTTTTCTTATCCGAACGGAACTGCATTTAGCTTTTTTTCGACATTCCCCTAACATAATCATATGTGGGATCTACTTTGGCAATCAAGAACTTCTAATGCTTTTATTACGCGAAACAAAAAAATCGCTACTTCCGCCCGATTCTCCTATTATTAAAAACGCATTTTTTCTTATCCGAACGGAACGGTAGGAGTTTTTTTCGATGTTCCCCTAATATTAGCTTAGGTATGATTTTCTTTAGGAAAATCAAGCAATTCTAATTATTTCAAACTTCAAGGGACCCATCTCGGGCGACAACAAAAAGCGTCACGGTCCGATTCGGCGACAACAAAAAACACATTTTTTCTTATCCGAACGGAATCAGACTAGTTTTTTTTGGATGTTTCCTAATATTATCATATGATTTTATTTTTGAAAAATCAATCAATTCTAATTCTTTAATACGGAAACAAAAATTCCACGGTCCATCTTGGCCAAAGCAAAACGATTTTTTTTCTTATCGAACGAACTGCGACGAAGTTTTTTCGATGTTCCCTAATATTAGCATAGGTATGATTTTCTTTGAGAAAATTAGCCATTCTACCTTTTTCAAATTGTGCGGACCCATTCGGCGAAAAAAAACGCCGCTGTCCGATTTAAACAAAAATGCTTATCCGAACGGAACTGCATTTTAGTTTTTGAAGCCTAATATAATCATACGTGGTGATTTTATTTTGAAAAATAAATCAATTCTAATTCTTTTTATCACGCCGAAACAAAATCTTCACGGTCCAATCTACGAAAAGCGTAAAACGATTTTTTTCTTATCGAACGGAACTGCACGAAGTTTTTTTTTCGATGTTCTCATTACATAGGTATGATTTTCTTTGAGAAAATCAAGCAATTCTAATTTTTTCTTCAAAATTGCGCTGACCCATTCCGCGAAAAAAACGTCGGTCCGATTGGGCGAAAACAAAAAATGTTTTTTTCTTATCCAACGGAACTGCATTAGTTTTTTTTGATGTTTGCATTATTATCATATGTGTGATTTTATTTTTGAAAATCAATCAATTCTAATTCTTTAATACGCGAAACAAAAATCTTCACGGTCCAATTCGGGCGAAAGCAAAACGAATTTTTTCTTTATCGAACGAACCGCACGAAGTTTTTTTTCTCGATGTTCCCTAATATTAGCATAGGTATGATTTTCTTTGAGAAAATCACAATTCTAATTTTTCAAAACCAGCGACCCATTCGCTTAAAAAAAAAAAAAAAAACGTCAAGTGTCCGATGATGAAAACAAAAATGCTTTTTTTCTTATCCGAACGGAATCCAGATTAGTTTTTTTTGATGTTTCCAATATAATCATATTGCAGGGATTTTTATTTTGAAAATAAATCAATTCTAATTCTTTTTAATACGCCGGTAACCTTCGGTCCAATTCCTGGCCGAAGCAAAAACGCATTTTTTCTTATCGAACGAACTGCACGAAGCTTGTTCATGTTCCCATAATATTAGCAATGTATGATTTTTCTTGAGAAAATCAAGAAATTCTAATTCTTCAAACTCTCATAAGGACCCATCTCGGCGAAAAAACGCCGCGGTCCGACGGGGCGAAACAAAAAATGTTTTTTTTCTTATCCGAACGAACTGCATTTAGTTTTTTGGATGTTTCCAATATTATCATAGGTATGATTTTATTTTTCAAAATCAATCAATTCTAATGCTTTTAATACAAGAAAACAAAATCTTCGTAATCCACTCCGTTTAAAGCAAAAAACACATTTTTTTTCTTATTGAACGGAATCCTGAAGAGTTTTTTTTCTCGATATTCCCTAATAGTAAGATGTATGATTTTCTTGAGAAAATCAAGCAATTTAATTTTTTCAAATCACAAGGACCCACTGGCTAAAAAAAAAAAACGTCAGGTCCGATTTGGCGAAAACAAAAAAATGCTTTTCTTATTCGAACGGAACTGCATCGCTAGTTTTTGGATGCCTAATATAATCATATGTGATTTTTATTTTTGAAAATAAATCAATTCTAATTTTTAATACGCGAAAACAAAAAATCTTCACGGTCCAATTCGCTAAAGCAAAACGATTTTTTCTTATCGAACGGAACTGGCATTTAGTTTTTTTCGATGTTCCCTAATATTAGCATAGGTATGATTTTTCTTTTGAGAAATCAAGAAATTCTAATTCTTTTTCAAACTCATAAGGACCTTATCCGCGAAAAAACGTCATGTGGGTCCGATTGGGCGAAACAAAAAATGCTTTTTTCTTATCCCAACGGAACTGCACTAGTTTTTTTGGATGTTTCCCCAATATATCATATGATTTTATTTTAAAATCAATCTGACCTTAATGCTTTTAATACGGAAACAAAAATCTCGTGGTCCACTCCGGGCGAAAGCTAAAACGCATTTTTTCTTATCGAACGGAATCCGCAAAGAGTTTTTTTTTCGATATATTCCCTTAATAGTAGTATAGGTATGATTTTCTTTGAGAAAATCAAGCAATTCTAATTTTTTCAAACTCACATAAGGACCCATTCGGCGAAAAAAAACACGTCATGTCCGATTTCCATAAAAACAAAAAATGCTTTTTTTCTTATTCAACGGAATCCTGCATTTCAGTTTTTTTGGATGTTTCCAATATAATCATATGTGTGATTTTATTTTTGAAAATAAATCAATTTAATTCTTTTAATACGAAACAAAAATCTTCATGGTCCACCTGGCGAAAGCAAAAACGATTTTTTTCTTATCGAACTGAATCCGCACGAAGTTTTTTTTTTCGATGTCTCATTAGCATAGGTATGATTTTCTTTCAGAAAACTGCTACCCTAATTTTTCAGACCAGCGGACCCATTCGGCGAAAAAAAAAAACGTCATGTCCGATTGGGCGAAACAAAAAATGTTTTTTTTCTTATCCGAACGGAATCAGTTTCTATTTTTTTGGATGTTTCCCAATATAATCGTGACGTGTGATTTTTATTTTTGAAAATCAATCAATTCTAATTCTTTTAATACGCTAAAACAAAAATCTTCACGGTCCACCCGGGCGAAAAGAAAACGCATTTTTTTATCGAACGAACTGCGACGAAGTTTTTTTTCTCGACGTTCTCTAATATTAGCATAGGTATGATTTTCTTTGAGAAAATCAAGCAATTCAATTCTTTCAAAATCAGGCGGACCCATCTCGCGAAAAAACGCCGCTGTCCGACGTAACAAAAATGTTTTTTTCTTGGTCCGAATCCGAATCCGCATTTTCGCTTTTTTGATGTTTCCTAATATTATCATATGTGTGATTTTATTTTTGAAAATCAATCAATTCTAATTCTTTTTAATACGCCGAAAAACAAAAAATCTTCACGTGTCCAATCTGGCGAAAGTAAAACGAATTTTTTTCTTATCGAACGAATCCGCGACGAAGTTTTTTTTCGATGTTCCCCTAATATTACATAGGTATGATTTCCTTTTTCTTTGAGAAAATCACAATTCTACCTCTTTTCAAACAGCGGACCCATCTGGCGAAAAAAACGTCATGGTCCGATGGCTTAAAAACAAAAAATGTTTTTTTTCTTATCCGAACGGAACTGCATTTCAAGTTTTTTTTGATGTTTCCCAATATAATCATATGTGCGGATTTTATTTTTGAAAATAAATCAATTCTAATTCTTTAACACGCCGAAAAACAAAATCTTCTGGCCCATCTGCGAAAAGCAAAAACGCATTTTTTCTTTATCGAACGGAACTGCGACGAAGTTTTTTTGTTCGATGTTCCCATAATATTAGCATAGTAAGGATTTTTTCGAGAAAATCAAGAAATTCTAATTCTTTTCAAACTTGCGCGACCCATTCGGGCGAAAAAAACGCCGCTGTCCGATTGGGGCGAAAACAAAAAAAATGTTTTTTTTTCTTATCCGAACGAACTGCATTCAGTTTTTTGGATGTTTCCCAATATTATCATATGGATTTTATTTTTAAAAATCAATCAATTCTAATGCTTTTTAATACGTGGAAAACAAAAATCTTCAAAATCCACCGCGAAGCAAAAACACATTTTTTTCTTATCGAACGGAACCGCGTGTTGTTTTTTTCTATATTCCCCTAATAGTAGCATAGGTATGATTTTCTTTGAGAAAATCAAGCAATTCCTAATTCTTTTCAAACTTCATATGACCCATTCGGCTAAAAAAATGTCATGTCCGATTTGGCTTAAAACAAAAAATGCTTTTTTTCTTATTCGAACGAACTGCATTTGCTTTTTTGGATGTTTCCCATTATAATCATATGTGTGATTTTATTTTTGAAAATAAATCAATTTAATTCTTTAATACGCGAAAACAAAAAATCTTCACGGTCCACCCGGCGAAAGCAAAAACGCATTTTTTCTTATCGAACGGAATCAGACGAAGCTTTTTTTTCGATGTTCCCCTAATATTAGCATATAGGTATGATTTTCTTTGAGAAAATCAAGAAATTTAATTCTTTTCAAAACTTGCGCGGACTCATTCGCTTAAAAAAAAAACGTCAAGGGTCCGATTGGGGCGAAACAAAAATGCTTTTTTCTTATCCGAACGGAACTGCATCAGTTTTTTTGATGTTTCAATATTATCATATGTGATTTTTATTTTTGAAAAACCAATCAATTCTAATGCTTTAATACGGAAAACAAAAATCTTCGTGGTCCACCCGCGAAAGCAAAACGATTTTTTTTTTCTTATCGAACGAACCGCAAGAGTTTTTTTTCGATATTCCCTAATAAGAGGCATAGGTATGATTTTCTTTGAGAAAATCAAGCAATTCTAATTTTTCAAACTTGTGCGACTCCATCTCGGCGAAACACGTCATGTCCGATTGGCTAAAACAAAAATGCTTTTTTCTTATTCGAACGGAACTGCATCAGTTTTTTTGATGTTTCCCAATATAATCATATGTGTGATTTTTATTTTTGAAAATAAATCAATTCTAATTTCTTTTAATACGCTAAAAACAAAAAATCTTCATGGTCCACTGGGCGAAGCAAAACGCATTTTTTCTTATCGAACGGAACTGCATTTAGTTTTTTCGATGTTCCCCTAATATTAGCATGTATTGATTTTCTTTGAGAAAATCAAGCAATTCTAATTCTTTTCAAAATTCAGCGGACCCATCCGGCGAAAAAACGTCATGTCCGGATTAAGCGAACAAAAAATGTTTTTTTCTTATCCGAACGGAACTGCTCTATTTTTTTGACGCTTCCTAATGTTAATCGTATGTGCGATTTATTTTGAAAAATCAATCAATTCTAATTCTTTTAATACGCCGAAAACAAAAATCTTCACGGTCCACTTACGCCGAAAGCAAAACGATTTTTTCTTATCGAACGGAACTGCGACGAAGTTTTTTTCGACTGCTCCCCTAATATTAAGATGTATGATTTTCTTGAGAAATCAAGCAATTCTAATTCTTTTTCAAAATTGCGCTGACCCATTATGCGAAAAAACGTCATGTCCGATTGGGCGAAAACAAAAAAATGTTTTTTTCTTATCCGAACGAACTGAGCTAGTTTTTTGGATGTTTCTAATATTATCATACGTGGATTTTATTTTGAAAATCAATCAATTCTAATTTTTAATACGCGAAACAAAAAATTCACTGGCCCACTGGCGAAGCAAAAACGAATTTTTTTCTTATCGAACGAACCGCACGAAGTTTTTTTTTCGATGTTCCCATTAAGATGTACGATTTTCTTTTGAGAAAATCAAGCAATTCTAATTCTTTTCAACCAGCGGACCCATTCGGCGAAAAACGCCGCTGTCCGATGATGAAAACAAAAAATGCTTTTTTCTTATCCGAATCGAACCGCATTTGCTTGATGTTTCAATATAATCATATTTGTGATTTTATTTTTGAAAATAAATCAATTCTAATTTTTAATACGCCGAAACAACAAAATCTTTCTCGTCCACCGGGCGAAAAGCAAAACGCATTTTTTCTTATCGGAACGGAATCCGTACGAGTTTTTTTTCGATGTTCCCATAATATTAGCATGGGGTATGATTTTTTCGAGAAAATCAAGAAATTTAATTCTTTTTCAAACTTATGCTGACCCATCTGCATGAAAAAAAAACGCCGCTGTCCCATTGGGCGAAACAAAAATGTTTTTTTTCTTATCCGAACGGAATCCGCGACTAGTTTTTTCGATGTTTCCCAATATTATCATACGTGGTGGATTTTATTTTTGAAAATCAATCAATTCTAATGCTTTTAATACGTGAAACAAAAATCTTCGGTCCACCCGGCGAAGCAAAACGCATTTTTTTTTCTTATCGAAATTTGAATCCAAGCAAGAGTTTTTTCTCGATATTCCCTAATAGTAAAGACAGGTATGATTTTCTTTGAGAAAATCAATACCTCTAATTCTTTTCAAACTCACAAGGACCCATTCGCTGGAAAAAAAAAAACGTCATGTCCGATTTGGCTTAAAACAAAATGCTTTTTTCTCTATTCGAACGGAACTGCATTCAGTTTTTTTGGATGTTTCCTATTATAATCATATGTGTGATTTTATTTTTTGAAAATAAATCAATTCTAATTCTTTTAATACGCGAAAAACAAAAATCTTCACAGCAATACGTAACTGAACGAAGTACAATGAG